>JANTCA010081192.1:0-14540 GCA_024741275.1 Chironex yamaguchii
GGTGGGTGGGGGGTGGTTGGTGGGGGGAGGAAGGCGTCCGCCAAAAATTATTTTCATCGGTTACCTCTTCCTTTAGTAAAACGTAAACCAAAAGTACTGTTGCAAAACAGGCCTTAAAAGCCAGATAACCCACAGAAAACGGTTGGTACGAAGTTGGTAGTTAATTCCAAGATGCAAAGTTCCGTATTTACAGCTAACAACTGTTAACAGAGAGTGTTTCAAATTTGTAGAAAAGAGGGCGATTGCCCTCCCCTGTCTTCCCCGGTGACTACGGCCTTGATCTAGCTGATGTAAATCAAAAAGTATCACTTAACCAGGCTTGGTCATTCCCCTGAGAACAAGTCTCTGTATGCGAGAGGTGATTACTTGTTGCGTCACAGATATTTGGGAGAACAAGTTTCTCTGATCAACACAATCAATTCTGTATTAGAGCGATAATTTGGCATAAACTCCACCTGGAACTACATCACGAAAAAACCATCCTTAGCAAGGTATGTCTAGAACAATTCTCTGCTTCCACTTTCCGTGCTAGGTTCAGTCCCAATGACGATTGTTGCTTGGATGAAGAACTTAGGCTCTTGTGTTCTTCTGTCGCAAATCGTGTTCGTGACAAATGTTTCACTTCGGTTCGATAATTAGACCTGGGCCTAAAAACATGCACAAGTCTATGTTGTAACCTGTATTTAGTGGCCATTTCATAAATAATAATAATTACGCAACCCGGCATTAACAGTTGAGCAAAATTTGTTGAACAGTCAAATATGTGTGGCCTATGAGTGCTATTTTAATGAGCTTGCTAACACAAATGTAGGGATTGTTAGGTAAACTACAACTGACCAAGATCAGCTCATTTGACTGGAGTAAATGGCCAACCAAGAGATACACAAGTGATGTAATCGAAACTGTATGAACTTGTAAATTATCAAACCACGATATACTTACTTTGAGTGTCATACCGCAATCTTTACACAGGATACGTCATACGTTCTTCCGTACACAGTAAAGTATACACCCGCTGCAACAAAGGTAAATAAGTTAAATGCATGATTTATAACTATAACGCGTCTTCTGCTGCTTGTAAGTAGTCAAAGCACCGGAAGTAGCGTATAAACTATAAAATCGTCTGTAATCATTATTTCAAGTTCATGATTGTATGGCAAGACCTTGCACTGTACCGACCAAGATTTTTGGGTAATCACAAATGAATGTTTGTATCTCAACAACCAACAGGTGCCTTCGTTTTTGTCCAATAACAAAAGTTTTGTTAGCTTGATGACGGAACCAAAATCATTTTTGAATCAAACTGAATACATTCAATGTACAACTACTAACAAAACCCGACGCTTGAAATGAAAGCTGCAAATAGCACCCGAAATGACAGCAAACAGCACAAGTCATTTGTCACCGCCTCAGTCATCGCAACCTTAGTATTGCGATTACAGTCAACTGTCAAGATCGATGAATAAAATTAGGCAAGGCTTTACAACATCTTACCTCTCTTCATCACATTTTTATGCCACCAGATACATTTCCAGGATAATATATGATTTCTTTCCGAAGCATTTCATGTTAGACCCAACCAGGAAATATCTTGAGAAGTACTCAGTATCCTCACCCACCGAGAGGACCACTTCGTCATGAGTAACTATGGCAACCAAAAATTCAGCACAAATTTTCACCTCCTCAACTCAAACTTAAACAGTGGATCTAACATGTCAACCAGAAACGACAAGAACAATAACACAGAGAAAGAGCACTAAATTGATAAGTTTAAAAGACAGAAACGTCTTGTGTTGTGAACAATTAAGGCCATAGTGATATTGCAAAAAGTAAGGCAACAAGTATCTTAAAAACTTTGAGGACATCTTACGTTGAATGAAAACAAATAAATCTCCTCTCATTTTACAGAGAGCAACCTCAGTAATTTATGTACATTTTCACGTACGGATATGCTATCATTTAAGCGCTTGTTGAGAGATGCAAACGGGGTTACTATGTTTACACTTTACTTTAGGCCTCTAGACCTTTATGTCGGAAAATATTGACATGTGATCAACAGTCATTTAAGACTGTCCAGCTTTTATTTTCTTGCTAGCTAAGTTTAGACAATAACGGCTGATGAAAAAAATTGTTGACATCATGGGGTCTGGTAAGGATTGTTGTATTCATGTGGACTGTATCTTAATCATAAAGTTTAAAAGCTATAAATGATATAAAATAAAATGTAAGATACAATCAAACACTATACGAAAAGATGGGATGCAATACGTTAATTATTCTGAGTTCTTCACCTTGTCTGTATTTGATTTCGATTCATTTTCTTACAACCCCTTCTAAGAGTTTGCTCTTACTTTTTATGGTTATTATTAACGGAATTTGCCATTACTTTGGTTTTCCTAAAGCTGACATCCACTTGAACACACTTTGTTATGAATAGATAGTTTGCAGCAGCTTTTAACGGGCATTCTTGGGAGTCGCGACGTCCCTAATCTCTGACATGCTGTCCACAGTTTTTTGAGAACAATCGCCTGTATTTTCAAACATTACCCTTATGAACAAGTTCCTATTTCTCTCTCTGGCAAAGCGTTTTTTTTCAATCTTCTTCTTATCGATTGGGTCTTTGTACCAGTTCTCCTTCTGAAGTTTCGTTTATGTCGTAGAAATAGCAATTCTAAATGCTCTTATGTTTTATCTCAAACGCAGAAAAGCAAAACAAGTCAGCCAATTTCACACTTTTTAAGGCCGATTGTAGTGTTCATTCAGCTTTTTTGTCAACAGTTCTTTAGGCAAGCAGTGTTTACATTAGCGAAAAGCACAAGTGTTAATAATTAACACTTCAAATACCAGCTGAGTTCCGAATTACAGTTAATGCTCCTATTTACAATTTATTAAGGTGCAATGGAGAATCCAGATGAATTTTCAATCCAAGTTCAGCAGTTTGTTTGCATGTTTTCAAAATATCTGAAATGAAAACAAAGAAGACGACTCAGCATTTCCGTTGATCGACGTTCACCATGGCAAAAATAGTTAAAAAGCTCATATTATAAATTAAACAGGTAATCCTAGTGGACACGCCCAAGATCATATTATTTAGGAAATTTCTTGATTAGTACATGACATGCTTTTACCACGGATATGTTTGGAATACTTCAGGGTCATGTGTGCTTGTAAAGACTTAAGCTTTCAGCAATCCGATCAACTGAAATGCGCAATAGCCCTCTTTCACTACTTAAGTTCAAGTATGTTCCTTGCCTTATTTAGTATTCTGTAAATTTAACTGCATAAACGTTTATCTAAACGTTATGCAAACTTTAAAGACATAGATTAAAACTATTACAAGCAAAGTAGAATTTCACCGATGACCCCAGCTAGATTGAGGAAACCGGAAGTGTAAGCCATTTACATCAAGATTTGTATGCAATACAACACAAGCGTAGTGTTGTACTTTCCCTGTAGTAGGATTGGATGCTAGTCGAATATATGATAGACCTTAATTGTAACTTGTAATGTCCTGTTCGAAAATTGTTGTTTGTGCTAATTATGATCATGAGTCACTTCGAACTCTCAATCTGAGTCGCACGTTTTGGTCGCTTCAGGTCTCGACTGATTCGCACTATCATCGCCATTACATCGCCGGGGAGTGTGGGGCGTAATTTTAATTTTCTGGGGCAAAATATCAAATGATTCAGATACATGGTTGTATTAATTGCAATTTTCCTCGGGCTGAGCTCCTACATATGGTCCCAAGGGACTTCGGGCTCCGAAGTACACTGACTCTACGCCTATGCAACACGATATTGGAAAAATAGATACCATGACACGTTACAAGACGCAAGACAGCCTCGTTCCAAATAGATTTTATAGTAGTAAGATCAAGGATTCATATGAAAGTCTGAAGTTTGTTTAATAATGAAAGTGCTGTAACGGATATTGGGTTAGGCAAATGGATCACTTGTTTTTATTCAACCCGACTCACGTCAAGTTATCTTTTTATTGAAAGACACATATGTCGTTTTATGTACCATACACTTCGCTAGTACAAAGACGTCTCTTTGGTAATGCATAATGCACTAAAAAAAAATAAGTATTAACAAGTAAAGTAGAGCAATCTTCGCTCGATTGCTCTTGGCACTCTCAAAAGATTGCTCTGTGCCCCTCGAGAACGTTAGAGTTTCTAAGATTTTCCGGAAGGCGTAAGAAACAGTGAAATAGTATTAGTTGCTGCTCTCCTTCGAAGGTTTTGTGAAATAATAGCCTTCTATGGTGTTTTCTGTGGTCATCGTTTGAATTTTATGTTTGATGTTTTCAAGTTTTCATCCTTTCATACTCGAGTTGTTTGATCGAGACAAGGGATTTAAAACTGTGACAATCATTTCTGTTACTAGGAAATTGCAAACAAACTACTATAGAAAGCAACTATTCTACGTGCTCAGCTATGGAGCCCCAGCTCAGCGTGGAGAAATTTCTAATCATTTTTGAGATTGAGTGTGAAAACTGGATTTAGGTCCATAGTATATGTGTAATGAGCTGCTTAAGAATATTTTTTCAGTTCAAAACCCTGTATTACTCTTTCCTTTGCAAACCTTGCTAAATTCTTTGATATTTCAAGCCTTCACCATTTCAGGTATAAGGGCTACTTATTCCAAAATGTAATGGAGCATTGTGATCCTGTAGTTAATATACAGATTGCGCTTACTATGTAGTATGCACAAGGATTGATCCACATCTTTGTTTAAGCAGGTTCCAAAAGGATCACAAACCTGATGGTTGCTACTTATTCTTCAGTAAGACTAATAGGTTAAAAATTTGCTGGTAGATCGTTGTCCACTTTATAAAGGTGAAAAAGCTACGAATTTTACCTTCTGTGTTCCAAACTTTAGCTCCACAGCACTTGTTAGTACCCTTTTTAGACTGGAATAAGATCGAATTATGTTATTTACTTTGATTGGTGTTATAGAAAGTAACTAATTGTAGATGAAAGAATGTGTATAAGTAGAAACACTGCCTTTGGTTTTGAGGGAAGCAATATTCCGTATTCCATATTCATTGGAGAATGCTAGCCTAGCGAGATTAAACTTTTCACCGAAGAATACGGCTTGGTAATTTAGGAGTTACTTAGCTTAGAATTTACGAGCGGTAACTTTACTAAATGAACAGGTCCGGTATCTAACAATGATTTACGAAAATGTAGTGGCATTAGCAATCAAGTATATAAGAGATGAAATATAATTTTTGCAACCCTGCCACTATTTTGGAGCACAGAATGATCCGTTAGTTTTCTACCAGCAAAGCTAAGGTCATGCGTTATAATGTCTAACAATCAATATTAAAAGGCAAAGACTCTTCCATGACAGGAATCTAACAATTTTGCATTTATATCTAAGCATCGACAAAAGTGTATCGGAACATTTCATCCGTTTCTGCGACCTCACTTCAACAGTAAGGTAAGCAAAGCCCTAGTGCGACATTGAGAACCAATTACTCATTTCATGAGACAACTTAGTCACCAAACTCACCAGCACGCCTCACTTATCCACTGTAATCCAATACTAGGAGACTCGTGAAAGCCATGTAGATAATTATATATTCTGGTCATCCTTAAAATTTTACAACTAAGCATAGGATAAAAGTGTATCAGGACATTTCATCCGTTTCTGTGACCTCAGTTCAACAGTACGATAAGCGAAGCCCTAGAAGGACATGAAGAACCGATTGCTCATTTAATAAGGCAACTTAGTCACCCAACTCACCGGCACGCCTTACTTATCCACTGAAATCCACCATTAGGAGACTCATGAAAACCATGTAGATAATTATATTTTTAGTCATCCTTAAACTTTTACACCTGTTTTAGTAGGCAGCAGGATTACTGCTAAGACCTTTAAAGTTAACTATTCCTTTCATAAATGAAGTTCCAACCCTTACCAATGTCAAAATTGTATAAAACTTCGTTTCTACGTTTGAGCTACATACACTTTGTGAAGGCAGTGTTATATATCAGTAAATAACTTAGCTTGATGCCCTCTTGACTGCAGAAAAATGTAAACAAGTTTTAAAACAACTCAAAGACATGAGGTCTCTTGAGAATAGCGAGTGATTATGTTTTTCAATTCGTATCCGAGACATGTGCTTTTGACTATTTGTTATTTTTCTTCGCAGCAATAAGAGATCATAATCACTTGTGATTCATAAAGGAACTCTTTTATTTGTCATGAACTCCTTTTCGTCTTATATGTTATCAAATTCAAAGATGTCAGTGCTTTTGAGAGCACTTTCGGTCTTTGAAATGTACCTTTGGCCAACTTAAGTATTAAGCTTGTATGTTCTTCAGCTAAATAGACTCTAATTGAACCCCAGACGAAAAGAAAAGCTTCCTTCTTCTAGTCTTGTCCTGGCTTCAAGTTTTAAGTGTCTGTAAAATATCTTTATTGATGACAAATAAATGTCTGCTGACATACGCCAGGGTCAAAAGGAAAA
Source organism: Chironex yamaguchii (assembly GCA_024741275.1). Lineage (NCBI taxonomy): Eukaryota > Metazoa > Cnidaria > Cubozoa > Chirodropida > Chirodropidae > Chironex > Chironex yamaguchii. The sequence goes on from JANTCA010081192.1 coordinate 6,478, forward strand.
AACGTGAACGGGGGGCCTATCCGTAACAGCCCTGAATCTAATAGATCCGACCTACCACAGATCCAAACAACTTTAGATCCGACCTAAATTCGATCCCACCCACTTTAGATCCAATACATTTTAGATCCAATCCACACTGAATCCAACTCACATTAGATCAAGTAAACTTTATATTTGAAATCGGAACCACTTTAGATCCGAACCACTTAGATCCGATCCACTTGAGATCTGATGAACTTTAGATTCGACCCAATTTAGATCAACCACTTTAGATCCAGACCACTCTATATCCGAACCAATTTAGATCCGACAAAACATTAGATCCGACCAACATTCGATCCGATCCACTTGAGATCCGACCCATTTTAGATCTGACGAACTTTGGATCCGATCCAATTTCGATCCAACTATTAAGTTTTAACTTAAACGCCCTCTCCGAAAACAAAAAGCGATCTATCTGGGAATTTCCGACTTGCAAGGGTTTAATGATAGAACAGACGAGCGTGAACAGTAAAGAATAAAAGAGGCAAACGAAGATGAAATAATAGTGTATTAAATACAAAAATGCTAAGTGACGTGAAACTGAATTCAAAATGCTTGACTTAAAATGGTAGTTCAAAAATTAAAAGATTTATCGTTTTCGAAGGCAATTATGCTACTACTTGTTACGTTAAAATTGTTTGCTTGTCCAGTCCAGTCAAGTCAAGTCAGCTTGACATGTGCAAATCTCTTAGTTGAGTGCAACTGTTACCATGTGAACAAATGCTACCTGCCGCATAGTCGAGAGGTCGCTGACCAAAGTAGCCCCCTCGAATCATTTTAGTGAGGGTGGCTGGACACTTTGCAGCGTAAAACATAACCTAACAAAGGGGGGATGAATCAATGACTTACCAAAAACGTGTTTGCAAGAAGCGTCAGATTTCTGCATGCATACGTCAGGAGGGTGCCAGTCGCATCTGGATTCTAACGAGATGAATCTTTGAGGCAGTATCCCTGTGTTTGAGTATTCCTATTCAGGTCGGCACTTTCCACCTTTTATTACAAGAAGAGTCTGGAAAATGCTGACCAAAAGAAAGTCAACTCACACTAGCTTGGCTAGTCTGCCGCGACTGGCGTGTGACTCTTCATCTATAATAATGAGAACACTGTTGGACAACTCTTACTCACTTCGCCCTCAGAGATGCGCAAAAGCTGCATGTGTACGTAAGAATTATTATGTGGCCAACGCATAATCTCCACTTGCAAAAGAGGATGTGCTTTATGAAGAAACAGGAATACATATTTTTTCTTCTGATGTGGAGGAGTTGATGAGGAACAAATTGAATCTATTGTGTGATTTGCCATCGTGAATTGCTTTACTTCTAAGCTCACAACAATGCCTTTTATTATTTAAAGCAGAACACAACAATATCTATTGTTGTTTACAACAGAATGCAACAATACCCTTTTGTGATTTATAACAGAACACAAACCTTAATCGTGGTGCTGTTGTAGAAAATGCAGCGAGAAATGGAGTAATGTTTACGCCCAAGATATGACAAATACTGACGAAGTCAAGTAGTCCTCTTAGAAGCCATAATATAAGAGCCCCCGATGCATAGTGTATAAGACGACGATCTTGCAAGCCGGAGGTTGCGAGTTCCAACCGTTCGAACAAACTAAGTGCCATTGGTGAGAGAAGGTAACGGGAGCCCACTCTCATAAAGTGCTTACTACCTAGTAAATTGAAAGGAATTGGCTACGCTCGGAATCGAGAATGCTAAAAACACCCAAAAACCCATCATCAATGGCATTGAAATCTCGGACAAGTTGCTACGGATGGGAGAATCCCATGCTTGCATAGGAAAAACTTTGAGCACGTGGTCTACAGTGATTGGTCGGCAATGGGCTGGAAATTGTAACAGTTCTCGTCGCCATGTGCAGAGTAAAATCTGTCCAGTAACAGTTTTTAGATCATGCCAAAGTCAAATAGATGTATTCGCTCTCAAAATTCCGGCAAGTGACTGATTATTTTTATTACTGGCCTGCGAGAGAAAAAAGCATCACCAAAGTTACGTGTGGAATCCATCGCCAATTTAATGTCTTTCAGTCAAACCACCATAACGTCCGTTTAATGTCTTTCAGTCAAACCACCATAACGTCCGAGTACCAAACAGCAAACAAAAGATAGAGGGTTGAATCTTAAATCGAAACTACAGGGCTGTGACGACATCAGAAGGAATACATCAGAAGCGCCTTGACATTAGTTCTGTTCCCCTGCCTCAACAAGGTATTACAGATCAATTTTTTGAAGTGTATTTTTGGGACTTTATGGTCAGTCCAGGTAACGCGTATCATATCTGCAGTAACAATTTTCACTATAAATGCAAAGACCGTTATCATCCACTGAGCTGGACAGCTATGCGGTATTCTTTCAAATTACTATTGTAAGGGTGTATGGAAACATTAATCATCTTTTCCTATCAGTAGTTAGCATAGCGTTTGTGAATTCAGTTTACTGCGAACAGCTTTCTCAAGCCACAGGTTTTCTACATAAAACTGTGATACTATGAAGTTCATTGCCACCTGAAAAAGTGGTTTGTCTTCAGAATGATGATATTCCACAATATTTGTCGTCTATTCTATTTTGACTTCTTTCCAGGGAATGTTTTTGTTCCCAATTCCAGATCGCCTTCAAAAGAAACCATACGTCTGAACTCTACAAGGAAGATAGCATGACATTAGTGGTGTACTCCAAGGAGTATCAGGGGTGTGTACCATCACAATTTTGACGATCAAGGTAACCTGCTTTCACAAAAACGCAAGGAAATTAGTAAGAATAGTTTAAACGAGTTTGTGTAAAAGATACCTATAAAGATTGCAAAATTTGGCATCTAAAACAATAATCTGTTGAAAGCAAAGTACCTGTGACAATTTGTCAAGGAGATGCGTAGTGCTACGACGATGCCATTCTGTCTTGTACTCAACTGATGAAAATTGCCAGACAGAAATACATTACCCTAAGCATTATGAATTAAAGAGAAAGAATAAGAATTTACCTTTTTCAATAAAAACTAAAAACAAATGTGTACTTCTTGATAAACAATTAGGAGGTTTAATGCAAAGAACTTGATGTTATAGCCTTAACCATCATTTCTTTTCAAGACATTTTTTTAGCCCTACTGTGGAGCCACTTACAGGCAGAATTTCTCGCTAAAACTAGATTTTTGACCATTCTTTATTGACAGACTCTGGACAAACTGTTTCAAGCATAGGCTATTGAATAAATAGTAAGATAAAAACAACGGCCTAATCGGTTTCTCCTTTAATGACGTACCAAGGATGAAGTATATATAGACATCATTTTAGAAAAGATCAAATATGAAATGCACAGGTTAAGAATAATGATGAGCTAGTGAAGTGATGCAGGATACAGATTTACATACTCACCTTCGTATTCTATGTTTCTGTCCACATCTAAGCGAAATACCTTTATAATAAGTTCTCTCTCCCTTTCGGTTGTCTTTTCCATGATATACATTAGGGCATTTTTTAGTTCTTTTGCTGGAATATATCCTCGATTATGGATATCAAAAGCACGGAAAGATTCTCGTCTTGACTCCTCGTCTTGATCTGGTTTCCTGCAAGTTTGCATCATGTGGACAAATTCTTCAAAATCAATTTTACCATTACCTGGAAAAAATCGGGAAAACACTCTTGTTGATTAATTGACGTCATTTTGCAGAAATGATGCAAACGTGTCTCTTGTAAAGTAAAAACTCTGCGTTATAAAATATGAATACTTACGACCCGTTAATAGTAGTGTATGTGTATGACGATGTTCTGACGTAATAACGTTCAGACTGCAATAGTGTATCCTCTGAGTGCACAACAAACCCTATAACTATTACCGCCAAAGTCTGTATCAAGTTATTTACATCCGTCAAAAGTAGGCTCAGGAAAATGAATTTAAGAGGCAATAGACATTTTATACCACACAAACTTCCAGTGAAATCGGCAGTAAAAAATCGACTAGAAGGCGTGCTTTAGCCTCAGACTAAAAATGAGGCTAGAAATGAAAATGAAATTAAGTGGACCAATCTCCTACTTCTTCCTTGGCAACAGTAGTTGCTAGAGATGAGAGGGACCCTAGTGCAATGTTTGCTTTTATTTTTTTGCTTTTCAAATCAAATCAAGTCGAGAATAATTACAATGATTGTATTACTTCCTCAATTTCTTATTAGATTGAGTGTTCAACATGACGACCCTCTATTAATTTTTATTGTATTCATTACAATGCTATTGCCTTTATTTGTAGCAAACTTGTGTAAATTACCCAAGTTTTAGAGCAAGCAAACAGACATGACCGGGAAATGTAAGGATTTTAACATCACGGAATGGAAAAATCTGTTAAATTTGATTTTGAAAAATTGCAGTAACATTTCACGAAAGTAGGGATCCATGCTGAGGTGCATGAGTACAGCATTTTTTATAGTTAGATACGATTCTTGTAAATTTTCAAGTTAAAGCTCTTCAAGTACATGGTCGTTGAACCCAAGCTTTGTCAACTTTGATTAGACTACCATCAGCGCTGCACCTGAGATTATCACTCGGTCACCACTCTTCTGTTGCTATGACAAACATAAAATTAGCCATTTTATTAAGCATGGTCTCCCCTCCTGACGACAAGAGTGGACGATCGAATGACTAATAGTCTTCCAACCTTTACCATTGAGCTGTTAAAGTCAGTTTGAAAGGCATCAGATTTGCAGACATGAAACTCGACGCTCTGATGGTGACAATCATAACTATATTTCTCCTCTCTGACACCCTTGAGTTTAAAAATGACAAGCTCAGGTTAATACAATGTAATGATAAAAACAATCAAACGTCTCTACCAACACTAGAGAAAACCGACAGCCACTCCAGATTTCCGACATTACTGAAAACCTTGAGGATAGTGTTCATAAAACAGCCCAGTTGAATTGACTTGGACATCATAACAGACATATAATAAAATTTGGTATTGTTGAACGATTTGGCTGTAATGAAGAAGATGTTTTATTAGATCACTCAAACCGTAATACAAAATTAAACAAGCTTACATGTAATAATGGAAAAGTGTTCTCGTGACGAAAGATACAAAGCATAAAACTAAGATTCAGGCGACAGACGCTATTGATAACAGATTTATCTTCATTGTTTTATTTACTCTAAAAAAAGGTCGAGTCAAATCTCTGTTTGTTGCATCAAAAAAGGGTTACTGAATGCAGGCATTTTATCTCACATCTATTAAACGTGTCGTTTAAACTTAAATGCTTAAGAATACTTGGATGATTAAAAAAGATCAATATTAACTATGAAGAAGAATTGAAAAGAACAAGCAAGATAACAATGAATAGTAGTAGGAAGTACTTCTACGTAACAACTTGATGATGGCATTCTAATTTGAAATCTTATCCACTGAGTGAGCTGTATTTACATAACAACGAAGCACAAAAGTAAGGTCGAAAATCGTTGGTAAGGAGGTAGGTGGCACGGTGCTATGACTTTCAACTCTTTAAAAAGTTGCCGGTTCAAGTCCCATTGTTATCGTCTGGACACTTACTAATGGTGTCACCATATTATGCGAGGGAGTCTTAGGTTAGCTTTGCAATAGGTTATCTTTTGGGATAGGGAGGGAGTGTACAGACGAGAAGAAAGATTGCCCTTTCTGTGTCCTTGAAGAAGTGGTAAGCCTGTCCACCTGTCAAATGACCACTATAGCAGTTGTTAGTGTATACTTAATTTAAAATCTAAAAATGGTTTGGTACAGAGCTCTATAAGTTTTGTTGCCTGGCGACATGCCTAACAAGCAAATTACGACGAAGTGTTTAAATTTAGCGTTTAATACTATTTAGTGATGTATGATTATTTTCAGATTTGCTAAGTTTGAAAAAAATTCCCTCCGTCTTCCATTTTTCCATAGCAAGTACTGATTTTTACTATAGGCCTTGAGTGAAAACAATCAGAATAAGAAGAATATTTCCACATCTTACCATCGTGATCAACAGTCATGTAAAGATCTTCAAGCTCCAAATCGGTTGGGTTGAACCCGAGACTCCTTACTATCATCTTGATTTCCCCTGTAGTCAAGTATCCTTTGCCTCTCTTATCAAACATATGGAAGGCATCGTTATATTCTGTTAATACAAGACAAAGGTAAAGTAACATTCTACCAACCGATCATAAACAACCGCCGATTTTCAAAAAATCATACAACTTCAACTGAGGCTCATAGAATATTTTGGTATTTTTCACTGAGTTTCGTCTGATGACCATGCTTGTATATCTTGTTTGAATCGTGCTTTTACATACTGTTGGAGGCTAAGCAGACTTAAGTCATGCTACATGCCAAAAATTCAGGGATGGGTCGTTTCCTTCTTTAAAGTCTGGTAAAATTATAAACACTACGGCACCACTTTTTTACAATGCATGTTTTGATGGAAAAGATCTGCATTGTTTGATTTGTAATTACAATCGAGTGAGGTAGAATTTGCCGCTGTAACGATTGTTGAAACCTGGCAAAAGACTTATCGAAGTCAAATGATGGTAAAGTAATTCTAAAGTAGCTACGTAGGCAGTTTAAGCTTACTATTTCCGTTGGATTCCAAGGGAAACTAAGCTTCTAAAACTATTATATCGTCACAGGAAAAGTTATAAGAATCAGCAGCTTGTCTCCGTGTAACTAATTAAGGCACTTCAAGACAAAGTTGTTGGAGATAGTAATGTTTTGGAAAATAACATGCTGCCAAGCTATACAAGTTTATCGTGCGATACTATATGCATAATAGACCCTTCAAGAAGTCTTGACAGTTCAAAACTGTAAATTTACCACGTCTTGAAGATCACTCCATATCTAACTGAAAGTATTAAGATAAATAATGGCTGTACTTTTAGTATGAATACCCTAAATTGGGAATTAGTTGTATTGTTATTTCTTTCAACTAATGATGAGGTACTTTATTGATCTTGACGTATAAACAAGTAAAGTGGAAAGATTATAAATTATAGCATGTGCAAAATCTAACGAAAGTAAGGATTGAAACTGATAGTTCCTCTAATAGTCTATATTAGTTTGAAATCTTTCAAGAAGTGCCTTAGCAAAGGCGAGTCTTAAGGCGTTATATGTCTGGTCACAAGGAAAAAACTGTCAGTGTGTAGAACAAATAAAAATAGGAAGTTATATATTAGTAGTAGTGCAAATATAATGACGTCAAGAGATCTCTATGCTTCTTGGACAACAATTTGAGAAATGGGATTTAAATGTGCCACAAATTTGATAAGAACGATATTACCAGAGCAAACTAAAAATATCCACAGAAATTTAGTGTTGACATGATGTAGCATATGTTGTGGCATATGTCTTTTCGAGGCTTACCTCTGAGCTGTTCATCTGTTAGTTTATCCTAAAAAGAGAAAGTGACAGTTCATCAAGCGTACGTTGCAATATAAACCAAAGTTATTTCTTAGGTTGAGTTCATAATACGGAGAAACTAGTTCACTTCTTTTTTACCAACATGCTGGGTTCTCTACAATTTTTTTCAGTGAATTGACCAGCTCATACATGTCTTTATGTGAATCTCCGTTGATCGTATTGTTTTTATCCTAACTACCAACTTTATGCTGTGCCTGTCTAATGACTTAAGCATGATTTCAGCCTTAGGCAAATGTCAGAAAAACAAACACTAAGTCTCAACACATATCATGTGAGAAAATTTGGGTACCACGAAAATGTTTGGCGGCCTTCAGTGGGCCCAAACCACAAAGTAAAGAAGTTGAGATAATGAGAGCCCGATTCCGATAAAACAGTAGCTCACAGTCGATAAGTCGCTTATGTTCGTAAGAACTGAAAATTTGCTTTGCAAGAGCTTATTGCAGTATAAACTGCAGGTGAGCTCTGCAATCAATGCCCGGATCAGTAAAACACTGTTTTTCTGAAGAATTATTCAAAACGTTAAAAAGTGTTTATTTCTTGTAATTCATATATATTTAATAAACATGGATGATTGAGCTCTTATATATATATAATACCTCAACAGACA
>JANTCA010081203.1:0-14537 GCA_024741275.1 Chironex yamaguchii
ATCAAGATATAGAGCTGAAATTTGGGGTTTTTCTATATTTTGTTCATACCTTCATATGTACCAAAAATGAACAAAATATGGTGGGTTACATGACTGTGCTGTTTTGACATGGAATGACCCGGTGGTCTTAATCATAACATCAATGTCGTTCCTATTTCAAGCAAGTTTATAATGCAGACCACTAATTGAGGTAACATAGCTACAACAGTAATCAAAAGGCAGCTGGGAAACATCGTCTGAAACAAGCATAGCAATCCCTAGTAAACATTGCGTGCTATATACAAACACCGAAGTTAAAAGTAGTTGTGATAGGCCAAGGGCAACAGAGATCAGATTTGTCAAGGACATGAACTGGTTCAACATATACGTCGATCATTACAATGCAACATTGAATCGTCATGTTTTAAGTTCCCCACTACTCATTTCTCCTCCTAGTCACACTATTGACGCCCGTTGGCACATCTTTAGATAACTTGCAGTAGACCATGTCCTTACTTTATCAAGTGACATGTACCAGCCAAAGTATCGAGTTGCTTGTATTTTGTAGTTTCATGATAAACTCTTGGCTTACGTTTGGCTATAGACCAAGATTAAAGTTGGCCTTATTTCACACTTGCTGTCTTACAACCTTGTGTAGCGCAAGATTTACGCCACGGCCGGAGTAATTCTTGACATTAGCAGACTGGGCACTATTTGCGTTAACAAAATGACCATTTTTGGCATTAACCAACCAGGCAATTGTCGCGTTAGCCTTGTGGGCATTCGCTGTATTAGGGCCTGGGCGTAATAGGAAGAGTAACATAGCTAAACCGTGATAAACTCATTTTCTGTTGCCTCCAGCAATGGGTGTCAGCGTGGTATGTAAGCAGTCCACTGCTCGCAGCAAAATTCGAATTCGCTGTAATTTTCAAGTATCGGCTAATCCCACATAGGTTCCGTCGTTCTGCTTTGGAAGACGAACTCATGGCAACGGAAAGCTGACAAATTTTCACTTGTCCCATTACTTTTCGATACAAGTGCGCCCCGGCATCAGACAGATGTGAACTGCATCTTCAAGACTTTCATCCATTAATTTCCATCTGCCGACGGTTAAGTATGTATTCTTCCGAATTAAATCAACCGATAACAATATCGTTTCACTGATCCGCTGTAGATACTACAAACTCGGATTAGCCCATATCTTTATCTTAGACTTTTGCAAAAGGTACATTAATCGTAGGGATAGTGATATGTACAATTAAAGTGGGCTATTATATTGTTGTTGGTGTTGTATTACTGAAATTACTCCAATGAAATCCTGGATTTCTTTTGATTCAAGATGTGTTTAATTGCTTACGAGATTTTAGTTGTCCGTCAGGATTTTGTGTTTCACAACTGTTAAGATTCATTCCGCCCTTTCTCAAACATTTCAGCTTCAAGTGGAAACTCAAACACTCGCAAGTTGGCCCTGTAACTGTAAGTACAATTAGACTATGTGAATTTTGTCGCAGTAAATTGTAAATGTTAGGCTGCCGATGTCGGGGAGCACCCAGTAGTAATATGATTATCGTTCGATATAGGATCTAGTGACTGCGTACCGGAACTTGTGGGAAGTAGTCAAACTAAAATACATTTTGTCTATATCTTAGCGAGGTGAAAACCAAGACATTTACTATGGTGGTCATTAAATTATTACATCTTTCAAGATTGGCCAGTAGCCGAGTAATTTTGGTGGTTCACTCTGATACAGAGGTTCCCTGTTCAAATCTACCTTTGGCAGGTGCCTGGCAACCACAGGCTGGGGTCAACTCTATGAGGGAAATGAAGGTCGACAACATTGTTCAAAAACCAACAAAGGATGTGGTTGCACGGTACAACAAAACATCATGGTTGAGATAATGGATTCAAGTCTAGTTTTCCACTCTGGTTTAGCCACTCTTATTCATTACCAGATATTTAGTTTACGAAGTCAAAGCGATCCACTGTCGTGAATTTTCACCTTCGATTGAGGGTTGCTGTCCAATTTTTTTCTATTTTTCAGTATGAAATATCCTAAATTTTCTCAATCCTGCAATCCTTTGGGAGCTTGATTTTTTGCTGTCATTTGGGTTCTTGATTAACAATAATCAATTTTAAAAGGCTATCATTAAAGAAATCTACTTAAACAAATTTAAAACACGAAAATACGTAAACGATGAAGCAACTTGGGAAAAACACAATTCTTTTGCAAAGATTGTGATTTATTAGAGAGAACGTAGTCGTCCATCGAAGTCATGGATGCAAATTATTAAAAACAATTATCGCAAATTTATTCTTCCCTGTCGATCGGACGCCCCATTGTGCCTCCAGTTGCTTGTTTTATTTGTTTTTCTAGTCTGATGAATTTTTATTGAAATTATTTTCTGCTGTACATAATAACCCGCCTTCGCCGACGATAAAAATCTTTCCTCTACTGCTTGGTGTCATAACCTTCGTCAAGTGATAAAGTCTTGCTAGTCCAGTTGATGAATGATACAAATTTACTCGCATCTAGGTCGCCCATCTGTTTCCGCCATGCATCAAGTTATACAACACCACCTTATGGAAGGTCGTCTTCTAACTCAGCAATTATGCTCAAACAAGTGCACCTTGCTCGTCTTGTTGATAGTCACAATATCAACTTAGGTATTTGCCTGTTGTACCTCTCATTTGTTACACGGGGGAATCATTGCAGACCAAGAAATCTTCGTAAACATTTCATCTGAGAGCTTTCCAAGAGAGCGACCAGGACTCGGTGCCCGTAGCCATGGATTAGGACTTGGTTAGTCCAAGCGAATTGCGTACGTCCGCACGAACTGATCTTGGCCTTGCGGATGCTCTCAATGTATACTTGGCACAAGAATAGGACCAGGAAGTCTCTCTTTTACTTATAAATTTTAATCTCAGGCGTATCAGTCAATTAAAGGAGAAATATATATGACCGCGGCTATGACCGGGAAATAAAAGAAAAATGTTGAGGTCATTATCTTTATTGTAGAAAGGAGGACATGGTGTTTGAAAGGATCACAGTGATGCCTAATTCGGGTTGGCGCATCTTTGTTAACAAGGGAGCAAGGTTGTGTCAGAAATGTGCAAGAAATGCACTTTTCCACAGTAGGACAGTGTGGAGACAAGAAAACTGCAGAAAGCCAATCACATGTTTAGACGTGACATATAAAGCATTAATTTGATTTGTGATTTCTCCCAGCGATTGACTTTTATATAACGTTTGGTTAGTAAATTGATGTTACTCTGCTTATTTGTTACAGCTAACATAATACTCGGATAGCTTGTGCTATCCTCTTATCTAACACGTTCACGTGCATGCAAACAGATGATATCCAAGGCATATCTCTCCCTTTTTCAAGGACGCGATTGCCTTGCAAAATGATCACAGAATTTATAAAACCTGTAATATGTGCAACCTTCAGGACTAAAACAAATATTGAAATATCCAATTTACGCCAATCATCTGCATTTGTCCGTTATATTATGATTACGAGATTAGTGTGAGAACGAGGCTGTTACTGTAATATATAGGGTTTTCTTTGGTTGACACAGTCTTGCTGTACGTGTTCGTAAGGCGTTGTTTGTAAAGGATGTCCTGTCATCAATTCCCAGTATCTTAAGAGTAAAACCTGTGTAGTGTTTATTGTAGGAGCAACTTCTTGGCGATCTGCGCGACTCGTCCGACTAACTTAAACAACAAACTCTACTGGAATAAAGCCTTGACAAAAACCAGCACTATTATGTGGATACTTTTTATTTAACGCAAATTGTTATTACGTTCTCGTCATGCATGGTCACAGGAGAGCACAGTATTACACTGAAAACGTCAAAAAATAAATATTCCTAGTTCTGTCTGTATAGTCAATGCACAAGATTTCTGAACGTCTAAAAACCAGCCAATACGCCAGAACGCTTTTCGAAAGCGTCGCTGTGTAATTCTACCGTATTATTTCATCAGAATGCTTCGGTAATTATGCTTTGGTATATTTCTGTCAGTTCACTAATTTCTTCCTGACCAATCAGTCGCATGTTTATGCCCTCGCTCTTGACATCAAGTTAACATTGCTAGTCACTGCATTTATGCGAAAGGTCCTCGTCTGGGAAAAATCATGCATCATCCTTTCGCACAGACTGACAACGAACACGTTATGCGCTATACACTATCTTTTAAAACGACCTTCTTTGTTTTATTTTTACAAGGTTCCTAGCACTGCCGGTTCATTTGTCGGAGAGGCGATCAGGAGTGGAATAATTGAACAAATTAAACGTAAGAAATGTGGTTCATGTTAATACTGATTTTAGCTTTTGGGAACATGTTGTATTGGCATCTTAAGTGCAGTCAGATCGAAGCGTGAAAAATGCACATGAAAGTAATTATTGCATGACAGTACCTGCAAAATAGTGCGACACTCCCCTGCCACTTCTCAAGCCACAAGTTCGAACCAGGAGAGGTCGCCTTTCACAATTTTCATTTTGATGGGAAGGGGTCACCAATTTGGTTCTGGTACTAAGTTTGCAGTCCTAGTGAGAATACGAGATAAAATATCATCAATAACGCGGTCGCAGCATAGTCTACCGCGACACATTGGTATTTATGGATCCTTGTAAAAAGTTGAAATGATATGGAGTGATTGTGTTACATTATGGGTCTCAGCGGATTATTTTTGCAATACAAGCCACTGTAGTAAGTTTTGGAATGGGGATGCAATAATGGTGCTTTTGCGTATCAAAAAGGGAAGCATACTCAGAAACCCTACCCAATCCTCATGTACAGAATGTCCATTTTCGAGCTCTTATTCAACCTACCTTTTCTGTGGATTTTTAAATAATTCAATGAATAGCTCGTTGTTTGATGCAAAGTCTCTTGTGTGCAGTTGTAAAGTGTACAAGTTGATGATAGTTGCTGCGAAACCATTACTAATAATTGCTTGGGAGGGTCTACATGGCAAATGTTATCAATTATTCAGTTGTGATAATGAGAACCACGAAAAACCTTTGCCATTGACGAGGAAGGAGTAAAATTTTTTTTCTGAGTTTTGATTTTTTTATGTTGAAAGCCACATATATATTTTTGTTACAATTTGCCAATGTTAAGTTACTAAGCTATTGATTGCTAGAATTGTGTCAGGCTGTTAGTCTAACGTTAGTTCGCAATGATTTTTCTCAAATTGCAGCCATGTTCCGAAAGGGAATACCAATGCCATCTATTGATCAAGTCAGTTTTGTAAATGGTGAAATACGGTTTATAAAGGTGAGTGCACAAACTCAATATCTGAATTGCAATTGTACTTGTTCTTAGAATCCTTTTGTATAAGTGTCAAAAAGTGGAATTGATGCACATGTTCGTGCCCTTAAATTTGCGTTGGGACTTACGTTTTGGTGTCGTGATGACAGATTAGTACTGGAGAACCTGACTTTAACAGCGAACATGTAGTGGAAGGTGTCCTCGATAAGGCATATCTATTTGTCAGGATAGTATCTAATGTTTTCGACCATCAATGACAATTTTTTTCACTAAGACGTTCTCGGAATTTACAAAAAGACAATTTGGACGAGTTTCTGCCAAATTCACAAACGTCTGGGCTCACCACAATCAATTCCGTGAAATTTGATAATTGCACCGTCACCGATAACAGAAGTGAAAGTATTTCAACTACCAAAGGGAGCGTGGGTGATTTGTTGAGCTAGAGCAAAATTGATACATGTTTATCATTATGGCATAATGCGTGATTGTGATGCGAACTTGAATTCCTGTTTTATAACTTGATTTATAAGTAAATTGCAAAAACATTTCAGAATTATAATTTTGATAAATTAAAAATTATAAATTATAAATTAAACTTCCAAAGATGATTTAGCAAACGTTGGTTAAATTATACAAAATTGTTATTTGGTATGGTTAAGACCTGCCTTTTTGCTGTAGGGAATTGTTTACCTCAATGCAATTGTAAGTATGTAGTTTTCACGTAATGCTTAAAGTTCTTTTCTTGTTTACCCTTCTGATTTTGTCTTTTTTTCTCTAGCATGCACTCCTCATTGCAACGGACTGTCTTTTCTCTGCCTGATTAAAACATGACTGTTCACGATGAGAGGCCATTTATATATTCTACCTAATCCACGTTGAAGATACTTTGCTTACTTTTGCTCAATATTTTTATCTACCTTCTTTAATACAAAGAGTGTTGTTGGAGAATGTTTGCTTTTTTGAGTATTTGCGCATGCGCGTTATGTGAGTGCTTTATTGATGGCGCGCTACGTATGTAAGTATTGTAACTTCGCTTCTTAGTCACTGGATAAATGGCGTAAAGCTTAATTACATTTTGCTGAAGGGTTAAGCGTGGTTAAGTTATATTACAATGAACCCGTGAGTCAACGAGGAATTCAACAATAAGGGAAATACAGACATTGTCAGGAAGAAATGCTAGTGTGTGCAATCAACCACACGCAATATTTTGTTGATGCGTGTAATTTCAAACTTTTACAATTAAGACTTGTGAATGAGGTCAGCATGGTTTTTAACAATTAGAAGTGGTTGAAAAACATTATTTATTATAGACTGTATACTTCTTCATTATCCAGAAAGTTTCAAACCTTTCATCAAATATATAAATATGAGGTTATTAACATATTACTGTTGATACAAAAATTACAGATACAATTTGTAGGTTATAGTGTTGAACAAAACTACTAAGTTATATTGCAGAGAACTGAATACTGCAAGGGTATGGTGCAAAAATTTGTAAGCACAATGATATTTTGAGAACAATAAAAACATTACAAGAAGCCAGAAAATTTGAACAAACAGTTAGCCTAAAAACTTGTGTATGTAATATACTTGAAAGGTTGCAAAATTTAAAGTTTCATTGCTGACCTTTTCTTTTTAAATATTCTCAAATTACACATGGATATCTACAGTGAGACCGTTGTCTGTTTGGTGTATCACTCTTATGTTTCTTAGTAATAGGTTTCTGTGTATTGGACTATCAGTAAAAGTCTATTAGAAATTAAGCAAACAGAATTTATTGGCTACTGATCATCTTCCTCATGAGTTCTTTATTGTCATCATCACTTGAGTCTGTTGCTGTTCGTGAGGCAATCTTTGTGATTTTTGCTGGTGGCTCCTCGGATGTTTCTGTGGTGGAAATAGTTCTCTTTTGCCTTTGCTGCATATAAATATCTAAGTTTCATGCTATTATCTCCTGTCTTTCTCTGGCCGTCCTGAGCAGCATTTCCATCCGTTGGTATGACATTCTGAGTCTTCTGTCAGACAGCAAGAGTCGCAATTGGCTAAACGCCCTTTCTACAGTATAATTTGATCCACTCATACAAGTAGTAATCTCTGCACACAAGCATAGGTTTGGGAACTTGGATTTTCTGTGCATGATAATTCCAGACCTTTACATTTTTTGCTAAGTGGTTTGCTCTGACAAAGACCTTGAATGTATTCCATTCTGAGAGGATATTTTTCTTGTCAAATCTAGCAGCCTCGAGCGTTTCTTTAAAATCCTCAGCAAATGCCACTACATTAGTCACTCTGTATTCTTTATCATCGTCCCAGAATGCTGGATCTATGAATTTCATACATTCAAATCGTTTATCTGTAAAATCAGGGAATCTTTCCTCCAAGAGTGCAATCAAGGTGGCACATATTTTTCTTTTGGCTTCAATGGATTTTTGAAGACTTTTTTTCACTTGCATCTTTTAAATTATCGAACTTGTGCTCAATGTATTCTCTTTGATTTGGGAATTTCATTGTGTGGCCATCCTTGACATTCTTCGCAGTTACAAGAGATTCGTCACTTTCTGAATCTTTAATGCAGAAACTGGCAAGGTGATTTTCCAGATACTCGTAATAAGTTCCAACACAATCTATGCAATCTTGCGGATGAGAAGTGATCGCCTCTATCCCTGCCTTAACCTTGTACGGAAGAACATCTTCCCCATCAGAAACTTTAGACGATTCCTTCATTTGCTCCAAAATGTCAAGGTAGCAGCATACCAAACAGAAAACAAAGTAGCCCATTCACATTGGGTCTGAAATCCTGATTCAATGGGCCGGCGATATTATGTTCATATTCAGACAAGCAACCTTCGAAATGCGACAACCCTGTGACGAATAAATCTTGTTCCCGTTATTTTGGGCAACATGTAGTACTGAAGTTTCGCGGCTGACATGACCTCATTGAAAATTTATTTAGTAAATTGAAATTTGTAGCACAAAAATCAACAGCTTGGAATTTCGAATTTTTGAATGCTCGTTTCACTGCAAGCTCTATTCTGTGGTTGGCACAGTGAATCCTTATCAGCTAGCCCCTGTCCTGTTCCATTCTTGTCAGCAAGCCTGAAACTGTCCTAAAGTTCACACTGGCTCCATCATGAGTGCACGACACAAACTTTGTGACAACGTTTGTCCCATTGTTAAATGCTAGCGCTGATTTTTTTGTGTTTACTCACCAAGACGGAAGGTTGAGAATGCCTTCTTTATTTCTTGTAAATACCTCGCACTAAATAAAAATCGCCATATCGTCAATTTCTTCACACTCGTGTCTAATAACTCCAGATTTCCCATATGAGATGAACGTCCCCAATTCAATCTTGTTGCCTTTTTTCGACATTTTTATACAACAACATAAACTAATGGAAAACTCGAGCACGCCAACAAAACAGACTGATTATAACTCCACCAGGCTTTTTGCTCAGGATTCGAGCGCTCAAGGTATAAGTAGCAGAGATCGCAACATGTTATACTTAATAGTCTCCGTTGTCATGACTGTGTCATGAATCTTTAAGGGTTTAGCAAGAGGTATTCAAAAATTATTACATTTCAGCACCATTGTTTGCAGTAAAGGCTATTAATTTTGTTTAAGCTTGTATGAAATGTTTCCCTTGGCAGTGCACCGTGGAGGGATGATTACCACTTTGGTGCCAATGAAATATTTTGAGATATTTTTTATGAGATTATTTTTGGCTTCATGCGTGTGCTGATGCATGCGCATGCGATCACATGCATTAGAATACAATGTCTGGAAATATAAAAATTTGTTAAGACCTATAATGACGACGAAGTATCAACCTATAGTGCCTCAAATGAGAAGTAAGGGTATAGATCTACATATGCTTATGTCAGGAGACATGTACAAAATGAATATGCATATTCCAAATCGGAATAGAGTAAAAGGACGTTAAAAGGTAAACAAGATGGACAGAAAAAACATATAAACACAGACAAAAGAACTTACACAAAATTGACAAATTAAAATCGCACAAGGAAAGTAATGAAAACAGTAACACGTGTGGTAGATAATGTTTATGTAAGCGAACTTTTGAGGATAAAAGGTTCCGTGAGCATATAGAGACTCGGGAAAGGAATCTGTGGTGGTCTCCTCTAGTATTGTGGCACATGAAATAAATAAACCATCAGGGCCATGAGGCACTGGGAAATTCAACAGTCAAGTATGTATCAATTGTCATGCTAGCAAATTGGAAAAATTACCCGAAGACCTGAGGTTACATAGGGCTGGAAATTTCAAGGATGAAAACAACATGGAGGAGTTTATGATCCAATTATATTGAGAAATTGAGCTCAGAGAAGAGCATTCAGTTGACAAGGACGAAAACAAGAAAAAGAGAAACATTGACCTTAACAACACAGCCAGTGCTCTGTCGATCTAAAGTGATAGAAATCAAATGGACCCTGGCAGTAAAAACAGACCTATTGTATGCGCATTTTGTTTGAATTGACACTAGCACGATGAATAAAAAAAGGTAACAAAGGCAGAGGATCCTGAGTCAATTGCTAAGAAATTTTCACGTTGTTTTAATTGTTTAGTTAAGGGACAAAGGGCCTCAGAATTTTAAAAATGTGATGCCTGTAATTTGTCTAAAGGACGTCATCATACTGCATTGTGCAGGAAAAATGTGCATTTTGACGCCAGGAATAATGTAAAACAGGAGGCTGTAGGTTCAGGAATTTTAGAAGAAGTCCCGGAATTGGAGAAGAAAGAGCCCATTACCTCCCACATCAGGGACTAGTTAAGACTGATGCTAAGACAACTAAGCTACGAGTTGCCTATGGTGCTTCTTCTAAAGAGGGGAAAAATGGAATTTTGTTAAATGACTGTCTACACTGTGGCTCACCACTCTCACACCTACTTTATGATATATATAAAAGATTTAGAGAATTTAGGGTATGCTTGGTTGCCGACATTGAGAAAGCTTTCTTGAATATTGAAGTTAACGAAACAGACAGGAATTTTCTTAGATGTTTATGGGTCACAGATCCCTTTGACAGCAGACCATATGTGGTGATGTACAGGTTCACAAGGGTGATATTCGGAGCCAAATGCTCGCCATTTTTAATAATGCTACCTTAAGGTACCATAGAGCAATTCAAGGAATGGGAACCAAGCTTTGTGTCCAAGTTGTTAGGAGGGTTTTACATGGATCACTTGGTGGTTGGCACGGAAAATGTAAATGATACCAGAGAACTTCATTCAAAGGCAAGAGATAGACTGGATGTCAGGATTTCGATTAAGAAAATGGTTGACTATAAATAAAAAGCTACAACAGGAGATGACATGTACTGAACAGCTAGGCATTGATCCAAACAGAGGAACTGTTAAGGTTAGTAGATGGTGATGGAAAAGATCATGAAAAGGTCTTGGGTGCATCACGGTAAAACACCCTATCCTTTTATCCAGAACAGTCGACTCACAGAACTTACCGTCCTTGATAGTCATAAGCGTGTGTTACATGGAGGCATAAGGTCAACTCTAGTGGACTTAAGATCTCAGTATTGGGTAACTAAAGGTAGGCAACTTGTTAAAAAGGTGTTTGGACAGTGTGTGTCGTGTAGAAAATTGGAGGGTAAGGCATATTCATACCCACCCCAAAGCCAACTACCTTACTTCAGGGTAAACAAAGATACACCATTTAACAAATGTGGAGTGGATTTTTGAAGACCCCTATTTGTGAAAAATGGAATGGAGGGCATGAAGAAGGTTTATGCTGCACTTTTCTCTTGTTGCACAGCAGGTGCCTTACATTTAGATCTCGTAGAAAGTTTGCTAGTACCCTCGTTACTCTTGTGTCTGAGAAAATCTATTGCAAGAAGGTCAAGACCATCACTTATTGTATCAGATAGTGCAAAGAACTTTAAAGTAACGGCTGGGTTCTTATGAAAACTAGAAAAAAGCAAAGATCTTCAACATTTTTCAGTTGACAAAAAATAGAATGGAGGTTCAATTTACAAAGGGCAACTTGATGGGGTGGATTTTATGAGCGCACACGGTTGGGTTGGTCAAAAGGTGCTTTTGGAAGATCTGAGGTATGGCAAGACTAACATTTGATGAACTGCTTACCACATTGACTGAAGTAGAATGTTGTTTAAATTTAAGACCATTATCATATGACTATGTTGAAATGCTGACACCATCACACCTTACTTACAAACGCAGGTTGAATGCTATGCCCGACATTGTAATACACGAAGACAGTACTAATGATATCCACAGACGACAACTATACTTGCAAAAGAACCTACCTCACTTCTGGACTCGATGGTCAAAGGAATACCCAGTTACCTTGAGAGAACATGACAGACCTAGAAAGGGCAATATGAGTCGACTACCAGAGTCTGGAGATGTGGTATTGATGTATGGAGAAACTACGAAGAGAAATCAATGGAAATTAGGTGTAATACAGGAATTGATAAAGCAAGTAGATGGACAGATGCGAGGTGCAAGGATAACAGTAATTGGTAAAGGAAAACTTTTAGTGTTGAATAGACCGGTGCAGAAATAGTACTCTGTAGAAATAAAAGTAAAGAGTCAGAGTCAGGAAAAGACATGTAGCAACAGTTTACATAAAGGATGTCAGAATGATGACATAAGCCATAGGAGAGAATCTAGAGCAGCTGCGCTCGACTCCAGGGCCATGATTGAACTACTCGGGTAGTTCAAAGGGGGAGTATGTATAGGATTTCCGTGGGTGAGGTGACAATGAGATTTTTTGGAATGTATGTAGGCGTACTAGTATTATGCATGTTGTAACATGATAACGTAAATGTAGTAATTATATATGGAATCTGTGACGCAATAAAAAGAGGCATTTTAGATGTGTAATACTTGATTTCATCAGAATAGATGATACAGAATTTAGCGCGTTTGTAAGGAATTTAAATTTTTGTGTATCTTGATACGTGAAATCTAGCACGATTGTAATTGTATAAAAGACAATAAAATTTGTAAAGCAAGTTAGTTTTTTGGTAAGAATTGGTAGATTGGAGGGAAATACATTTCTCATATAAGTGAAAAGTTGTTATCTTTGTTAAAAACATCCTAACAATCAGCGCACAACTTACAGGAAAATTACTATTGTTGCGTTTGTCTTCCAAGTGTTAACAGAGTTTAAAGACGACCTCTTAAATACAGACAAAGTAAAACCCTTTGCTATGTGCCATAGAGGAGGTATTGGGAATTAGGTAAGATATCTTGTACTTTTAAGTATAATATTCCTCTGATAACTGCCTCCTTAAGAGATTAAATACTTTCACCTTATAAAACACCACGCTTTTAGTGCTGAGCCGTTGACTAAGTTGATATAAACAAGGCTGAGTTATGCTAACCATGGTACAACGTTAATGTTTTCTAATTTATGTCGGTGTTGGTTTGTCTGTTCATTGGCAACATAACTCAAAAGGTTATGGGTGAGTTTTTACAAAATGTTCTAGGGTAGGTCAGGAATGGGCTAATTTAGAAAGTGATTAGTTTTTTGGTGGTGATCGGGATCACCCTCTGTATTCTGGATCGCTTTCTCGATAATGAAACCGTCATATTGCTGGTGAAGAAGTCTGGAGATAACCCAGTTGCCATATTTGTTAATGATATCTTCATGAAAGTTGACTTGCACGGAAATCGTATTAAGGCAAAACAATATTCTTTGAATAATCATACTGGGTTAGTGGAGGTTTGTGTTCTTGGAGTTCTTCTAGTGAATGCAATAAATCCTCAAATTAGCATCTTGGAGGCTAATTTGTTGTTTGATATTTTAAGATGGATGCTTATTTGAGACGGGGAGTTATACGATGGGAGGAGATATGTCTTATAAAGTTACTTGAAACATGCCACTTTAAATTGTTCAAAATATAAAAGTTGTTCTATAATTTCTACGATTGCTTTGGTAAAACAACTTCGTAATGACCATAAAATTTCCTGAGGAATACCGGTACGTTTCAATATGAATTTACGGCTCCTTTAAAATGATATATAGGAGAAAGTGATGCCCTTACGTTGTAGAACTGGTGTGCCGTATGGACGATCGGGAAGAGGTCATGCTATATACCAGTAATATAATTGACGTATTTAAGTCAACATGCCGTTAAAAAAGCAAGCACTTTGGTCATATTCCAGTTAAAGTTTCTTAACTGGTAAACTATTTTCTCGAAGCTGCAAAATAAAAACACTATGATTCCTGTCGTTACTTGGGAAAGGAAACAGGAGATTGATCGTTGTTTGTTTAGCTGAAGTATATTGCATAGAGAGAGAATTAGAAGCATGCCCAGATATTTGTGGAAAAACTGCTATTCTCATGTCAAGTTGACACGTGATGTAAAGGAATAATATCAGAGGAATTTTACAGGTCACAGCGCAAGGAGTGCAAAGTATATACTGCATTTTTCGTAGGACATGCATTTTACATCACCATGGAAGGCAATGGACTCAATTGCAAACCTCGTGAAGTTTCCTTTTCAGCACGATCATTATTAGCATTGTTTTGCAATAGTTAAACATGTTTTGTTGTCAGTATATAAAATTTATTTGTAATTTCTACCGTGACGATATAAATCAATATAATTTTTATTTTCATTTCATAATATTCATTTCTGGCCATCCTCTCGAAAGACGTAAGGACAGCTATTGACGCATCATTGGTCATAAAATACCTTCGTGAGTAATGACCACCGTTAATAGCCTTTTCTTAGCAATAGTAACGGTCATATCTTTAGCACTGTAGTTCACAAAACGCAGGCAGGGGCGGAATGGTTTACTAATGGCTAGAGGAGAGTATATGTTAGGTACATGGAGAGTGTAATGTATAAATTTCAGTAGCATATCCTCTATAAAGAAATTTCTTTTCAGCTTGAGATACTTGCAAAGCTATAATCTATCAAAGCTTAATCAAATTCATGTTAATTCAAGATAAGGAAATACCTACAAAGCAACTGGTATTATAGGTTTGAAAAGCTTAACTTGAAGCAAATATAACTTTCCAATACAATATAGAATGCTATAGCACACAATAGAACATTCTAGGCATATAAAAGGAAATGTAAGCAAATGGAACTTTCGCCTCGAAAATAATGCTCTGATACTCTGAGGAGTGTCAGACGAAAAAAGGTTTTGAGTATGATTTTAGCCAAATGTCGCAAATTTTCAAGGCGATTTTCAAGTTTTTTACCACAAAATGATTGTTCAAGTATTTCAAGCGACGGTACAGAGAAGAACAAATTGGCGAACTCAACAACATAGTCA
>JANTCA010081214.1:0-14537 GCA_024741275.1 Chironex yamaguchii
TGATGGCACGGAGGTTTGAGTGTTGGCTTTTAAGTCTGAGGATTGCAAGTTCGAGCCCGGTCAGCTCCCACTTAGTGGAGCTATTATGGTAATGCCCACTCTTGGCAAATATATGGAAAAGGCATTGTCTGTTGAGTTATTACGTATATCTGACGTCTTACCTAATAGGTAGATAGGGTTAATAGGCAGATTATCATGTATAATAAGGTAATAAGCAAATGGTTTTAAATACTTAGTCATTTCCTGACTAAATTCGATGAACAATTTGTATAGCTGCAATCTCCTTTGTTAGAAACTTATAGTGTGAATTTTGGGTTATTTATTGATTTGCCAAGGAGACAGACCGGAACATTTGTGGCATTGGTATCCAGAGCCTAGTGCTTAATTACAATGCACTTCCTAAGACAACAATGCATAGTCTTTTAGAAAACACGGCAATCAAATGCAAAGTTCTTTCCAATTATTTATCCTATCCCAATAACAAGCTGACAACTCTGTATCTATCTTCTTTTCCTTGAATGGCTTCTGCATTGAGAATTGGTAAACATACTTCTTGCAAAGAAGCCTACCTTGATTATGAGACCAGTTTACCACTGGTACAAAACTCTAAGCAATGCCTTACAAACAACAGACAGACACTCGAGTATAAATTAGTCAATTTGAGGGAGCTATGTAGTGCTTCATTCTGGAAAACCAATAAACTTCAAAAATTAATCAAATCTATAGAGTGTTTTATAGATATCAAAGACCATAACAATCTGCATTGCTAGTGTAGAAAGATGCTTCACTGCAATGACCTGTATTTTGTAACTTACTCAAAATTCTTCAAATTCATTTAGAGTGGGTGACTTCATGGTTCTCTCAGTAATTGAAGATCTTTTAAGAACTCTAGATTAAGGGAATGTCCTTGACCACTAGGCTCAGTGAAATCTTTTTTTGTAAGTTTAGTTATTTGTGAAAACAAGCAGTTATCACTTTGACTTTTGTTCTCTTAATGTTGATATCATTAGATAATCTTTTTGTGTTACAAACTTAAAAATAACTTTAGAAATTTGTGACGTTGGGCTAAAAATATACTTAAAACATATTTTGTCTGACACTGTTCAGAGCATGAATCATCAGAAAGTAAAGTGTAGATATATGACAATCTTTTTATAAGACACATAAATCAAAACAAGCCAATCATAAACAAAAAAGAAAAAGACAAAAAGGAAGATGAGAAGACAAAGCATTATTGGAGGAATAAATTGTTTCTGCCTACAGAGTCCTGGTTTTCTTGTTTTAATGTAGACATTCTCCAATGCACTTAAATGGGAGCACAATCTAGCTATGCTAGTTATCCAAAAGTTTTTATCCTCATACATTTGGGCAGATTGTGAATTTTTAGCAATTGTTGGCATATGACATAATCACATATTTTGGCAGTCATTTTAGCTTTGCAAGAGTAAGACATCTGTTCTCAAGGAGGAATTGATGCATGACATACATTGGCTTGAACATATTGTTCGTTCCTGTCACCCAATCTTTGGGACGTGTGACCTACATTCTGAGCTTCACAGTGCCATACAAATTCATATAGTACTAAGGCTCTTTTGTGTGGTATGTACACCATCCCTATGAATGGATGGCAAGATCTGCCTAGTCCTGAAAACAATCCTGGGATTGAGAGCAGATAAACATGTGACTACAGCTTTTTTAATCTGTGATTCTATGTGAATAAAAACATTACCTAGCTAATCAACTTTTAGGTACACAGGACATTTTTGAAGCCTAAAAGCTTTTCTGGCCAAAAAATCAGTGATATTTTCTTGAAAAGTTCTAGAAACAACTACCTCTGAATACCATAAATCCTCAAATTAGCCCCTTGGGAGCTTATTAATTTTTTATGTTTTTGGATGGGGGCTTATTTGAGGGGGGCACTTATACGAGGGTGGAACTTACACGAGGAAAACTTAAAAACTATCAGAAACATGCCAATTAGACATTTCTTTCCTTTTCATAATAAAAAAGAATAATCCAAATATAAAAGTCTATGATCTCTGCCATTGATTTAGTAAAATAATTTCTTCCTAATGATTACAAAATGGCCAGAGAGTACCAGTACATTTCGATATGAATTACTAAGTGGAATTTACAGCTCTAATACAAGGGCATCATACGTATAAGGAAACATGATGCCCTAAGGTATTGAAGAACTGGTGTGCCATAAAGATTACCAGGAAGAGGTCATGCAATATGACAATAATGCAATTGGTGTTTTTCGGTCTCCATGCTGGAAAATAGTGAGCAATTAGTTGGTCATATTAAACTCCAGTGTGAACTTCAGATGGCAAAAATCAAGGTGTTAGCACTAGGGACGTATTCGAGGGGGCAGGGGAGGGGGCTTGTTAACAGTTTGTAGCTTTAGGGTAAGGCTTTTCTTATCCAATTTAGACCACAGAGTGACTTAAGTCCTTTTCAAGAATAAAATAACTTGTGTGTGGCAAAATGCACAGGCAAGTTTATTTGCATTCCCAATGT
Organism: Chironex yamaguchii; assembly: GCA_024741275.1. NCBI lineage: Eukaryota > Metazoa > Cnidaria > Cubozoa > Chirodropida > Chirodropidae > Chironex > Chironex yamaguchii. The sequence goes on from JANTCA010081214.1 coordinate 2,521, forward strand.
GTATGCATATTTAATGAGGATGGCAATAATACAGGAATGATGAAGTAATACAAGAAATGCGTATTAAAGTCTCTCTTTTTGATAAAGATAATCGCCCTACAGATAAAATGAATATCATCATTGGTATGCTTGTGTCAATGAAGTTCTTGTTCGTAAATGACTAGTTAACAGTTTCTGTGTCGCTTAACTCTGACTGGTCCAAACTATCAATGACAGCAGGACAAATCATGTGTATGATAATAACAACCTTTCTCAAAAGTGTTGTGAGATCTGTCAGTAATCATGGTGTATTAAAGACCACTGGATGTGTCAAACATCAAAGTAACACTTTACTTAAGGAAGGTAACACTACATGTGTGATGAAAAGCACTTGTGATGCAATTTGCAGATGTGTCTGTGTGCATTTGCATTGTTAAATGAAAAGTCATGTGACTTGCTCCATTGGTTTTCTAATTATTATTAACTGAATAAATTTGAGGCAAGTCAGGTAATTTGATGGAGGTGGGTAGTGTGGTATCCAAGGATGCTGTCAAATTTCTCCATTATAGTGATGGTTTTTATTCAAAAAATTGTCTAAAGGGGCAGTTTTCACTATTATTAGAATTCTTGGTGACCAAACAAGACCTCTACCCTCCAGTTTTTTGCTGCAGGGTACGCTTGTAGAGATTAGCCTAGCTCGCACATATAAGGTTAACAGCATAGAAATACGACGGGTTTTCTGCGCATTGTGAAAGGCAAGCGTGTCGAATTTAGCTCATAAGCTCCCAAGCTTGGCTGATGTCTCAATTTTGAGGAAACAACTAGATTAAGAGATATACAGAGATATACTTCGCACTGTAAATTGATATATCCAGTCTAAAACTATGGAAGTTTATCGCCCGATGGCTGCAAAATTTGACGACAAGAAAATGACTCGTAGTATTTTAGAGTGGTGTCGATGAGTACAATCTTAAGGCAAAGTAGTGACGTCGAAAGAAGTGAAAAGTCGGATTGCATCTGGATTTGGTGAGGAGTCGAACCTCACGTATCCTGATTTGTCACATCAAGTTGCAACCATAGCGAAGTATCCACTTGACTACTCCGTAACATTACGGTACTAATTGTTGTTTTTGGATCTGTTTTGGCTTTGGACAGCTTGGACAAACGTTAGAATAAACAAGAAGTAAAATATTTCGAGCACAAATTTGATGTTTTCCTTTAGCCTCGAGGTCGACAAATTTCATAGGGTTTTACTTGTAAAAACGTTTATCAATTGAATTTTCATAAAATTGAATTGAATTGTCTAGTTTGTTAGGTTAGTTTTGTGTTCAATATTCATCTGTTAAGTCCGCGACGTAAAACATTGTTATTGGCGTTATGCCGTTTGTAGTATACTTGAGCAAATAGAAAAGAAGCCGGATTGCGTCAGTGGGTATTTGGGGATTCGAACCCCATTATCCTCGATGGACAGTCGAAGTTGCAAACCATTGGCGAAGTAACCACTCGACTACGCCGACTCCGAGAGCTTAGCTGCATGCTTTGTTAATTATTGGTATGAGAATTGCGTCATCGCATACATTTTGTATGGTTTTTCATGTTCCGCTCTAATTGCTTTTCAATGAGAACGTAGGTTGCTTCGATTTTCCAGTAGCTCTTTCAGTGAACAATATTGTGGCCGCGGAGGGAGCAGCTCCTTGTCAAATGATGGCCCTAGAGCCTAGAGGTAGGTTTACGACCGAATTTCCATGTCTTTAATGGAAAACTGGAAATTGCATTCTCAGTTAATATAAAGCGTATGTCAACATACCCCGTGATTTTAATACCTACACTTCATTTACCGTCGTCACGCTGCTGACGAGAAAGATTTATAAGAATTTTGAGTCCGATGTTGTTAGTTGGCATCACATCACTACAAAGGAAATGGTGTTCGTAAGAAGACGTATCGAGCATGGGTGGCTCCTCAGGGTGGACTATGGTAAACATGTTCACTTCACTTTTCGGCTTGATTGATTTTCTGCCACAGCCGATGACGATATTTGTTGAATTATGGCCTCTAAATCAGAGATTGCAAAAATAAATTCTAGAATGTCAAATCAAGGAGTCCAGATTTTAACAGCGAAAAGCTGTTTCCTACCAGTCATTGTCGTACTGATGGACGATGAGTTAAATATTTCTGATATACAATAGCTGAATCCCTTCAAATTTTCCTGAAATATCACGAAAGCGGTTCAGATAAACGTTCTGGAAAATTTAGTGCAAAAGGTGTGTATGAGAACCAGTGGACATGTGCGCACGAAGAATGGTATTTAGTGGGTAAAAAAGTGGAATTCAAACAGTGATTACTCGAACTGTTGTTTGAGTTATTAGTCCATGCTTCCAAGCTAAAAAATATAGTGTCTACATCTCCGTTTTTCCGGCGCATTCTAGATTCACAATACAACAGGTAGAGTGACTTGTATGTGGAAAGTGTTCCGTATTTATATTCGTGCCCTACAGGGGCGGATCCAGGGAAAACTTTTATCGGTGCTCAAAATATCTGTTGATTATTGAAAAATGGAAGTAGAAATACAAAATTGTAGAACACGAGAAAGCTGATCTATCCCAATCCTTCTTTCTTCAAGAAATCTGCAAATCTACCTTATAACAAAACGACGTGCACATTTATTTAATCAATAACTTTGAAGTATAAACTATACATCAATGTGTAGCTGTTGATGTAAGCTACTTAGCATTTAAATATCAAATTGTTTTGGGTTATAACCACAAAAATATCGATATGAACAGAGGTCCAAGTGCTTAAAAGTTACGGCCAAGCGACCCGCGGTTCTTACAAAATTTTCACTCACGACCCTTGAACTTACCTCGTGCTATCTCCTTTAAAACAAAAAATTATGGATTAAATTTGAACCATGTTTAGGTCTATGTCTTGATAGCGTGTGAAAGTTTGGTTAGTATAGCTATTACACTTACCGAGAAAGTAAGCGACTTATTTACGTAGGTCGGTAACGTGATTGTAACAAACGTTGCAATCGCGATCGTCAAAGTTTGGCACGCTCGTGATTTCGGTTTAGTTTCTGCTTTGTTTTTAGATAAAATAAAGTAATATATCTTAAATCTGGTAACAAAATTGTTGGGGATATTGGAGGGCTTAGTTGACCACCTTTGCCTAGTGCTATTTTGAAAAACTTACACCCTTTCGCAGATTAATGTCTTATTAACAACATGTGTAATTTTATGGCTGTAGGTAGTATAATTTTGAGGTAATAGTCGTTTTTTTAGTAGTGTCGGTAAACTTTGTTTACAAAAAGTTGAAAACATGGTTTTGAAAATCAGACGAACGCCAGTGGTAGATTTTCTGAAGTTGTCTCAGAGCTTGGGACGCCATTAACACTAATTTCAAACGGTGGTAAGCTGATTACTTATAGATACAAACTCATGATGCCTGTAAGCGTATTCACGCATAGACAGCACAGAGTGACAGGAGTGAACGTTTAGACTTGAGTAGCAAAGAATAATTCCGTCTCTGTTTGAAAGGTGACACCCCCACTTGTTCATCCGTTCTGTCTCTCTTCAGGGTTGCCTGACCTTACTGGTCAGCAGTAGCGAGACATCGCTGTAAAGGAGACCAATTTGTAGCCAAATTGACAACAAAAACCGACCAATTGTTTAGCCGACTTTTAACAACAAATACTTATTATTCATTTGCTTGGCTTTGTCACTGACCGGAGCACATGAAGAATACAAACAGAATTCTGTTTGTCACAATTTAACAATAGTTAGAAAAACTCTCACATTTACTTGATATCTAGTTAATTGTTCTTAGACAGTATTACCTGATTAAGTTACCTGTTCAGGTCAGGCAATCACCTCACTAGAAAAACATTGAATGATTTTATCCACTGAAATATATTCCAAAGAAATGCGATATTTTAAATATGTTTTGACATCAAATTTGTCGACAGAGCATATACAATCGCATTTTACAACTAGATTTTTGAAAATACGAGAGACAGAAATTTAGTCATTGAATTCCAAAAGGCCAAATAGTAGGTAAAAATGGCTTGAGATTAAAAAGATATATTTGTAGCAACAGTCTGTCCAATTAGGCCAGATTTCAGAAATGGCCTCCCAGTAGGCCAGTTGGCAACCTTCTGTTGACAAGGAAGTTAGAAAACACTGAGAAACTGGCATTTGGAGAAGACTAAAAGAGCCGGCAAAACCAGTAAGTCTATAAGCATAGATAATCGTTTCAATAATTAATAGTATATTTTGCCTCTTTCTGTAGGTCAATCGAAAAAGATGAAAATGGAGAAAAACGTCTTTTTCGGTAAGCAAAGTGCATAATATATGTGATTTTATGTTAATTGTCTATTTTTCTTTCGTGTGAAGGAAACATAGCTTTAAAACAGTACAAGCAATCCCTGGATTGTTTCTATACGTTTATTGTCGTTTAAGCTGTCTTTATTATTGAAACTTTACAACCCATAAGTTATAACTTAACAGCCCCTTAACTAAGTTACATCATTGCCGATATTATATCTGCTAATTACGACAAACAATGCTTTATTCATATTATAAATTTACCGCAAATTTGCAACAGATCGGTTTGCTCTGCACAAGGGTTATTCTTGGGTAAATGGCCCTATGCTCAGAGAACTTCTAGTTACACACTGAAAAAACATTCCTTTACTGAGATCTTTATTGTATAATGACGTTACAAAACTAGATAACCTTGATCGCGCGTGATTAAACATTTATTCAACTTAAAGACCAAGTGTGGTTACAGGAGCCTAGATGCCTATTCATGTGTTTTTGTTACTAACGTAGCATTTTGTGGATTTTACATTTTGGAGGTTATAATCCTTTATTTGTTTATTGCAATCTGCTAGTATTTATGTCACTTCTTCTTGACACATGTTCATTCTGCATTATTTGAAGAAACTATTGAATAATGTATGTTTACATATTGAATTATCACTTAACATATATAGAAAGACTCCCTTGAAATAGCACATTTTGCTTAAACTTTGCAACATATAACAATAAAGGAGCATATCCTCTAGTACCTCTTAAAGGAGAGAAAGGTTGGAGGGACGGGATGACATGTGTAAACAAAAAACACCCAGAGATCAGAAATGGTATTTTCACAGCCGGATTTTCAGGTCGCGACGGAACGACCGACATTTTATTCAACACACATAAATACATATAAGGCTTTCTGCTATTATGGAGCATATGTTTGTTCCAGTTTAAGTTCAGAGATTTTTTAAAAATACTTTTTTTCCACTTACAATTCCCACTTTTCTTGAAAGCTAACGGCTTATTATGGAATGCTATTCGTAATATAAGTTCCTTTCTCGTGGTCTATTTAAGTATTCAGGACTCCATCAGAAAGAGGCTATCATGGCATGATCTTTTGGAAAATATGTGAACAATTGTTAACATAGTAATGATTATTTGATAATCTACAAACGTTACGGAAGCCTACATAGTCCGGACAGCCATATTTTGGGGACAAATTTGAATTTGAAACTTTTAGTGTTGCATCAATTTTCTTACTGTGCATCACGAAAAATCATATACACCTCAACTGTACTCTTGAATGTCGGATAAGCTGCAGTGCGTATAACAGAAGATTTTAATAAAAGATACGATTCTTTGATCTTCATTTTTGTGGTGTATTCTTTCTTTCTGTCTCATTATTTTTGATAGGCATTATCCAAGCCCACTTCTTAATCGCAAGCCAGTATTGTACCATCCACATAGAGCTATTGATAAACGATCCCTTCCGGATGAAACAGAACTTCACCGTCACCAGAAACGCCACCAAAAATATCATCATAATAAACATAGACGGAGAAGGTCGTTACAAAAATCAAATCGTGAATTTAAAAGGACAATAGTATCGGACAGTGTTGTTCAAAAACCTGATGACGAGTTTGCGTATGTTGTCCTTCGTGAGGACATTGCTGGAGCAACACAAGTAACCGATAAGGAACTTTTCGCCAATAAATGGTTAAAGCGCTTGCATTTTGTAACAATTCCAGTATTCCAGCTGGGAAATTGGATTCCTTTGGTGTCATCCCGATGGTATTGTACTGGGCATGGTTGTGGTCTGGATCAGATAGCAATAGAGTCAGAGGAAGGTAAGTAACTTGCTCTACGGAAGATTCCACTCTTTGCCTCTCATGGAATTTGTCAAAGAGATTTCAGAAGAGTCAACAGATATTATCTAGACGATGTTATGTAGCTGGCACCGTTCGGTAAAAGTTAGGTCCATATTGGATGATGGGATTGATTTAATTCGTATACATGGCAGATTAAATGGTCCTGTACGTGCACGGGGCGAACACGCGTCATATTGTAACCGTTGCTTGGAGCCTATCCATCAACACGGTTCATGAAATACATGATAAAATAGAATAGATTTGGTAAAACTAGCTTAATAGGCTTGTAGCCAAAGTAGTCCCATCATCGAAGCCGCGGGACCACAACGTCTGATGGCTATGACTGGTATTGTACTGTATACTATGGCTGGTATGCAGCCGCATCAATTTATAACCTTTTGGTTGACGTATTGTTTTGTTATTGACTAGATCCTAAATTTAAGCTATGCCGTGGTAGAGAATGGGCAATATGTAGACTTAGAGTAACTGGGAAATGCTTGCTGTATAAAACCCAGCGTGCAAAAGCTTCGTGCGTTTTTGAGCACACTTGTTCTTCCAAAGGACGCATACACACATCAAAAATGGTCATTGAAATGGGTAGGTTGTGAGCTCATTGAATGATTCACGATAACTGTAATTCAATTTAATTACCACATCGGTTAGGAGCTCCTTATTTCGTAAGAGGGAGGGAGGGAGGGATCCAGGCAAAGTGGGTTAGTATTGGTTTGTTGTTGAATATGCAGTGCGCACACTGCAACACAAAAGGCATTTTCGAATTCAAAATTCGGGTAAGATCTCTATGGTTACGAAACTGTGCAGTATTGTTTTAGGAAAATAGCCAGTCTGGTCATGATATGGCGGCTTCGGCAACAGTATTGAAGTAATAGATTGTCTATTACTTGCTTTTAGGTTTCTGTGCTTTTCACAGCAGTGTCTTTGCTAGACAGGGCTATTTCTTTTCGACAGCGGATTCCGTTTGGCTTCTAGTTGAAAGTATATCATTGAATTAATGCCCACTTATTTAATTTGTATAAAGCTCCAACGTAGCCAGGTATTGTATTACTTGTGAAGGAAAATCACTAAGTACTTGTACTAAATGTCTTGGATCAACAGAGACAGATGATCACAAGCAGAATAGAGTTGCTAGCCTGCATTCGAGAAAATGATCCTAGTACACCTCGCTGGTGAATCAATCGATCTTGTCAAAAAGGACAACGTTATTATTCTGCGAGAAGGTGCAGTGCGAGAAATCTGAGGCTTGGAAACTGAAATCAAATATCGCAATCAATGCATTGCATGTCCACAACTTTCTACACAGCAATGACCTCACAGTTGGGAATGCGGCTAAAAAAGTTATTTACCGTTAATCTTCCTTGGTCTATGTTAGTTGATGTATGTAACTGTTGCAAAAGTCCAGAAGGTTAAGGAGTTTGAGCAAAATCCTGATAAATTCAAAATACTTCAAACGACTGAACGTCTACAAGATAGACAATTCAAGTAAAACTTCAAGATATTTTCTGTGAAAAACTTGCAGGGGTACTTACAATGTTTGGAAAATAGTTAGACGAGCTTTGAATAGCAGTGAAGTGTTTAGGGCGAAAGAATTCGTAATTGTGCCTTAATATTCAATTGGTTTTTTGAAACAGCTGATTTTTCTAGCACACTTGCTGTACATGAGATAAAAAGCTGAGAAATACAAAGAAATTCGAAAATGCCGTACATGACATATATCTGAGATTACGAAAGGTCCAAATCTAGAGTTTAAATACAGAAAAGTTTCAACAATGCTACTATTATGTTAAGCTAGCCCAGAGGCAAAGAACAGTGACATACTATGAAAGTCAAATTAAGAGGCTATTTATGGTTTCATCGTAAGTATTAAGAAAAGGGAGTGTTTATGAAGAATTATCTGTTAAACGGAGAACGTTCTTTTGGATATACTCTTTTAAGAAGAGAAACACGATTTGATTCTACAATGTTGAAGGAAAGATCAGAATACAATCTGTTAGTCGTATTTCCGCATTGGTAGAGGTCTACAATGTCATGCAAGCAGCAAAATACTTATATGCGAAGGTATTTAACATGCAGAAATTGTACTACACAGCCCCACTGATGTCAGAAACTGTGTGACTATACACCACACTGCTTCAACTTGAGACATGGTTCAGGACTAGAAGTGGTGGAAACCACTTAATGTGTGACATGTTTCCAGACATTTTACTACAAAGTAAGGACTAATTTTTTAAAGGTTGGTGGTATGAGATCTTGCAAAAGGAGAACGACGCAAGTTGGAGTCTGAGCTCGTAGCTACTCAAATTTTCCCAATAATTTATTTAGAATTTGATTATGAAGTATTGACTAATGTTTCAGGATTCATTTGAAGGGTTTTTGCTGTTTTGGAGACAATTTTTATAAACTTTAACTGGTTAGTGCTCTTCACCTGCGGTGATGCGTGTTACTACTTGATACAAGATACTATAGCGGCAAGCAAGAACGTTAAACGAGCACACAATCTATTCGACTCTACACACCTACGGACCTCCTATCAATGTGCATGATCACTCTTTTTTATATATATTACACGGTTCAGTTCATGTCCTCACAAACGCACGCCAGCGTACACTATTGTCATGCTTTTTATGTTTTTACTGGAATCGCTCTACCAACATTGAGCAAGGCATGGTAATAAAAAGCCATGTAGTTTGTGTGTATCAAATAACGTATAGAAGGTATAAGTTAGTGTACCGTTTGGAAAAGGCCTTAGTCATGTGTGCCACATGATTCTTACGTTTCATGGATATATCCGTGTTTTTGAAGTGTGTGTGAAAGTTACACCTTTTCTGTTTTAAGTACTTAATGTGACGGGCCGTTAAAGTAGCGTATAAAATACATTGGTGATCCATATAAAGACAGTCCTTGAAGTTTAATCCAGCATTTATAAAAGCTAAGAGTTAATGCAATAAAGAGGTAAATCTAACCATTTAGGTCAGTGTAAACACTTATTGAAATTTGGAGACTCGAACGTATGTTTAATCAGAAATAAAATTCAGTCATAATTTTTTTCTTAATTACTAGATGGGGACGTCAAATTTGTTACTAAAAGACTCGATGCTCGTTATGATTGGCTGCCATCCCCTTACACGTTGAAGGCCAAGTATCCACGAGCAAAATTGAAAGACTATGGAGATGGTTGTAAAGTTCTTAAAGATGTCGATGTAAAAAAGAAGGTGATTCTCGTTAGCAGAGTGGGATCGTGCTCATTTTGGGAAAAGGTGATTACTTTCACTGAGTATAGCATATGATTTCTTTGCCAGGTTTGTCGCCAGTTCATTGTTATAATGTGGTAGGAAAAGTAACGAGTTGTCATCCAACACATCGGGCATCATCCCAAGGAATGCGGTAGCTACACTTGATGGGTTTCATGCAGTTTCTCATTGGCACGTTTAGTGATACCGGTACATTCATTGTTACTGTCAGGAGTTTTGCACTTGTAGACGCTTCAGCCTGTTGTAAGCTGTTGATTAATGGTGCTACATACCCACCTCTTCAATCGAAATATTTATCTTTCTCTTGTTTTGAAGGCAAGTATAGCGGAGCAAGTGGGTGCAATCGCATTTGTTGTATATTCGGAGCTTAATAATCCGCTTGTGGATATGACATGTCAAGGTGACGAATGTTCGGCAGAGATCAAGGTGTCTGGCACCATGATACCTAATGACAGTGGACTTAAACTTTTGCACTTATTAAAAGAAGGAGATGACGTCTATGTGCGTTTTCAGCATACTCCAACTAGAAACTTTTTCTTGGCAATTGATGAACAGGGGAAGCTTCAAGAGGTGGGCTGGTTGCTGTATCCATCCATGGTCTTTTTGACATACCAGGCACAGTGGTAAGTAGTTTATTTCATTGCGATTACCATCAGGGTAAATTATTTGCGTACGTAGGTCAACAAAGGTTCATAAATGCAAGTTCTGCATCCGTATTTTGAAAGACATATTTTCAAGCTCAAATGTAGACAAATTTGTTATTTAGTTAAAGTCTATTAAACATTTTGAATCCGTTCATGTTTTATTCTTGTGCTGTGAAAGGCATGTCAATAATGTTATTAAATCCTGAAAATATGTCAGCTGATATTGGTTGAAAGCAGCAGACCCGCGAGTTGTTTCGTAGAAGGCATAACAAATTCTTACATTTTCAAAAGTGGCTTCCAAATTTTGACACCAAGTTCCATGTTTTTAACATAAAATGAACCGTTTGCATGTTTTCAACGCATATCCACTGGATGATATCACAAATGTTATCTACCTACAGTCTTTGAAACTGAGAAATACGTGAATGCTTCAGACGTAATTTAGCTGGTCGCTGACTTTCTCAGGGCACTTCGATATTATCAGTTTTGGCCCCCTGTGAAGATCTGACAGTCTTCTAAGTATGATGCGCCAGAAAAGCAAGGGAAAATAGATCTGCAAATATTTACATTGCTGTCAATTCTACCAGACAACAAGCGACCGAGTATAGTATATATATTTGAGTGCGAGTTAAAAGGTAAATACCGCCCGAGTACAAGGTGCCGGTATTCTATGTGTACACAAGCGCTTTTTTTATTTGATCTCAACCTTTTGTTGAAATATTGACTTACTCGTTTGAATGCAGTGTGGCTCCCGGATTTTGTAAAGCAGTAAAGAAACAAATAGTTACAGGAGAGCCGAACTGCAGAGTACGGCAAGGGTATACCCGAGATGTTTCTTCCAAAATGGCCCTGCACACCTCGCGAAGGGAGTAGCATGGGCTGTGTCCTACTGTTCAGTGCTAATTAGGAATTTCGAAATGCACATTTATACCAATGTGAACACTTGCATACTGAAAATTTTGCTCTTGCACACCCGAGATCTTGTTGGAAGCTGCCGTATTCTGCAGTCGGGAACGAGAGGATGATCAGAGTACAATTACCGCGAACCTTTTGACCATTTCTGTTGAACTATCTATCTTAGCATGAAAGCGTCACCCTTGCAACCTAAAGACCTAGGTTGGAATCTCAGGTTGTCGATCCTTAAAAGTTTATTTCCTTTCCTTATATAAGACCACCGTGACGCCCTCTGTTAACGACCTCAGACTTTGAGTAGTGTGAAAGATCTGACATCATTTTCTTGATATATTGTCTCTTCCATTACTGCTTACGAACTGTAATTTTTATTTTTATTTAAGAGTTGTTTCAGTCATAACGATTGCCATATTTCTCGTCCCTAGGTTGAATTACATGACCTCACTTCTACGTAACGCCTCACTTGCATCAAAAGTCATTAAGGTATTCAATTTCACTATCATGCAAGGCAAGAAAGGTGTTGTCAGAACTATAGAACTCCCCTCTTTGCAAGGTAATATTGTTGAATCGTGTAAATTCTGTTGTTGCTGTGTAATTGTCTAAGTAATAGTAGTTCCTTTTGACAGAATGTAATGAAAACGTTACGGTTGTCGTCGTTTACTGTCAGCAACATTCATATTTGTAAGACGATGGTTCAGATGATAGTTTTTGGGATATTGTGCAAGTTTGACTGAGAAGTACCAAATATTGATGGCAGTTATGTTCTTTGATCCTGACAATGTCAATGGTACTTTTCAGCAAACTTATATAGTATAAGGTGACTTTGCATGGAGCGCATGGCCAGCAATGGTCACCACGTGCAGAGGGATTTCCCTTGGAACTTTAAATCAATACATAATTTGTCCATCGAGGCCTCCTTTTCATCCGTTACATGAGACTGGTAGCTTAATGTTTCAGCGCTGACACCCTTGTTTTATTCTTAATTTATTCTTAATTTATTCTTAATTTATTCTTAATTTATTCTTAATTTATTCTTAATTTATTCTTAA
>JANTCA010081225.1:0-14536 GCA_024741275.1 Chironex yamaguchii
CCCCCCACTCCAGCAGAGCTGAAATAACCACTGACATTCAATATGGTACAGGCACAAATTTGAAGAATTTGATTTGAAGAATCTGCCTGGGATGAATTATAGTCGAATAAAATTATTATATTCGACATACCATGTCGCATTATGCAACATTGATGCAACTTCAGATCAAGCTTCGTCTTTTACATGCGTCGAATTTAATGCATAAATTAATTGCAAGCCGAACTCAAGGCTGAGCTGCGTACAATGCTTACCTTAAGCGCGCCATAATCAGTTGTCGTGACCACTCGTGTTTTTAAAGTTTCCATGGTTACTCTCATGGTAAGTCTCAGCTAAGTTTTCATTCTGCGTATCCTATCAAAAAATTCTATTTTATTTTTTTGACGTACTGAAGGCGACGTTTGAAGTGAATTTCTCTTTAAGGTCACTTAGAAGTAGAATATAAACACATAGAAACTGCGACGTTTGATCCAGGCCTAAGGAGATTGACTCAAGGAAAAAGGGCCTTGACTCAGCGCGTGTAACTTGTATTTGTAAATGCAGTTACAACATGACTTTGTAGCCCCAAGAAAAGCAATCGACTAACCTTCAGTACTGTTTTCAAAGACGGCTGGTTTGGTTTAATTTCATCAATTAAATGAGAAGTTGACAATGATTTTTGAATTTTGTGTTCAAACAAATATTTTGGTACATGCTTTTGCGAGAAGGCTTTGAAGAGGTCCCTCATGCCCCACCAACTCCTCAAATAACTAAGCACCAAATTAAGACTCCATTCTACTGATCTATAGTATCATCCAACTTATAGACGTCATTTAATATTCGTATCAAGGCCGTTCAAGAGGCAAAACTAGCTTAAGACTTTCAAAATTCCAGATTCCTCACTTTACACTTCAGTTGGCAAAACTAGGTCAAGGTAGCTTGTGTTTCTCTATTTTTAGAGTATACTTTTTTAAAGGGGTGGGCAGGTGGTTAATCTAGTTTTGCACCTACCTAGTTAATATTGTTGCCAGCTAACCCATTTTAATAGATTCAGGAACCAGGTAAAATTTAGGTAAAATAGGTAAAGAAAGTAGGTAAAATAGCCAAGGAATTGACAAATCTATGCAAACTCGTAGTTGATGCATTGGAGAATTGGCGTGGCGCTATGCTGTTTGGTGTAGCCAGAAAGAAACCTTCCAGGAGCCATACAGAACAGTTTGTTTCTCTTTCCTCGAAGTTTTACGCCAACTCTTTTTCCCTGAGGATATTGCTTGAGTATCTTAATAACCATTCAGTTTCGCCACCCGCAATTATTTTGACGATCATGCAGAAAGTTAGTCTTGTATTTAATAACCCTAAGTCGCATAACAGGCTGCGCTTTGCAGCATATAAACTTTAAAACATTAACAAATTTCAAATACCTCAACCTTAAAAGTTGTTACGTTTCTAAAACTCTCAGCGCGTCGAGATAATTTGTTTCCCCAACCTACGAACTGAATTGTCTTCTCATTGTCATCCTTCCCATTAAGCCAGGACATGAATAACCATTCACATCAATATTTAGATTAATGTTATAGTTTAGTAATGACGTCTGTGCCTACACATAACGTCATTAATTTGGCGTCGACCAGGCTGAACAAATCCCACCAATTATCAGCATCAACAATATTCGCTTCTCCGTCAACAAGAACCACGAGATCCTGTGTGTCCGTTATAACACTCACTCCAGCGTTACTTCCTCTTTGCAGTAAATACAACAACCTACTAAAAATGGTCAACTTCAAGGCCTTGACTGGCACGAATTGCAGTTAAGACAAGGAATCCCTTACCATAATTTACAAGGCCTTCTCTTGTCCAGTCATCAATTATAAATACACATTTATAAGCAATAAAAGTAAAGGAAAGTCTCTTTTTGGCTAGCTGATGTCTAAGGTTAGAAATTATCCCCTGATGTATATCCTTGTATTATATCTTAAGACTAATAACCAAAGCAGTATTTCCCTCCTAAACTGTGATTGTTCGAAACGTGAACGTAACTTTATTATATTTACTGCTTACTTTAATAGTTCATTGTTAAATCGAACTTTGATTTTTGAATCAAAGGACATATATATAAAGCTGCTTCTTTGCTACGTCTGTAAAAGTAATCCCTATCTGCTTCTAAGTCTACTTGAAAATATATTCTTGTTTTTTGTCGTAGGGACAGGTTATATCTTTTACCAGAGGAGACGGATATGGATTTCAGTCATAGTGAATTATTGCGTGAATTTGAGAATCAAATAATAGCAAAGTGCTATCAAACTGATCTTAGATGGCTAATGTCGTCCTCTGAAGGATTTATTGTCGATGGAGAAAGCCTCCTGTTAGAGGCTCTTTGTGATTTAAACTTAGACTGGAATCACTGTGGCCAATATGTGCATCTTTTGTACTTGATTGAGAGGTATCTTGGTATGTTTCTCAGCAAGGGTGGGAAGTTTAAAGTTTTATTCTTCAAGGATATGGAAATGTTATGGAAAAGAGTTCCGTCTATAGGGCTGGCCAGAATTCTTCTTATTGAACATCTAAAGCAAAATACTGATCTCGAGATTATAGACACATTTTCTAGCTTTGGGGATAAGCACTATGCAGAGTTTGTAAAATCTCAGAGTGCAAACTTTTTCTTGGCAAGCTATAACTTTTTGTGTGGTCCAGAAGAGTCTCCTCTATCAGATGGGGTGCCTGTTTTATCAAGTAGGCCACACAACAGTACATTCTATGGAAGACATGCATCGTTGCTCAAGGAACTTTTGCAAAAGCCTCTCAAGGACCTTATGGCTCTTAACTGGTTCATTCACTTATCTCTAGGTATTGATTGTGTATCTATGGGGGGAATAGAGTATAATGTCCGCTCTTTGGTAGGATTTGCCGTAAGCCATCATAGATGCAAATTGGATGAGCAAGATTATTACTATAAAACGTATATGCGATTACGACCTCCGCGATTCCACCACGTTGAAACCACGACTGCTCTTCAAATTAAGGACATAGCAGATGCGTGCGAACTATTAAGAAAGCTAGAGTGGAAAGATGCTCGTTTGTTATTTACATTGTTAACGTGTCAACAATTATGCTACGAATCAAACGATTATACATTCATGGTATTCCTTTACTTGCTTCACTCTGTACTTTTATCTATATTTCCAATTTCGCGTCGAACAGTGGATTTATCACACTTCTCCATGTTTACTAGAAAGCAAGTTAACAATATTACAGATTTCTTTGATTCTGCAGACCAAGTTATGGTACAGCTTGTCGCGCGGATTCTTCATAACAATTCAGCCTCTAGCTTTAATTTTGATACGATTGGCGATATTAGAGACGGTAATTTCTTCTTAAGGACCATGATTGGCGTTTTTAAACTTGGGTACCAAGGAGTTTCGGACGATATCAAACTGCTTCTAACTCCCTTACTGAAATTTCTTGGTATTGAGGACCTAGCAGAAAACGAGTTTTGGAAATACTTCGGGCCACTCGATGGTCTTGCGCTTGATAATGACAATATACATGATGATACATTTCGTGGAGATTTTTTGATTGATATCAAATGTACTCTATCTGAGAAGTACTTGGGAAATTTTCTTGAAAGTATTGATATTCGTGTAGCACCCAAAAGTTCACCAGAAGTTACCAATATTATCTCTCGGGATGTTGAATTCAGCGAAGTAAACCATTGGCACGTCAACAAGCCTTTGTGTGATGGCTACGATCGGGCCGAGGATCGTGCTAAACTACCAACAGATATTGCTGAGCGCAAAAAAAAGCTCAAGTTAAGGCAGCAGTACTATAGATTCTGTGAATTTTACGGGAATTCATTAAGTGGACAAGATAAAGATATTTTACAGATAGTGCCCGAAAGGAATGGCAAATTAGAAAACAAACCTGCGTTCGGAAAGTCGAAGAAGAAAATAGTAGATGCAAACATAAAGACAAAGGAAGATCAAAAGATGCAGAAAGAAAGAATTATAAGGGATCAATGTATTAAGGAAGTTGATATGCTTAAAGTGTCTGGAAAATACGAAAACTGTATTATCAAACTAGAGGAAGCTGAAGGTAAGCTTTCCAAAGACTTTCTAACGGAAACTTTGTTAAAGAAATTGGAAGTACTTAAGCTGATGATAGACATTCAGACAAAGAAAGATGAGTCTACAAATGCATCGTTGATTAAGTTTTTACTTGGAACACGTAGTCTATTAGAGGCTCCTGAACACTTGACGGATAAACGCAATAATCTTCTGGCGAAGCTATGTCTATCGGTTGGTCTGTCAGATATTGTGAAAAAAGAATCCTTACTTCGTAATACTAAAGCAGCCTCTACCTCCTCTACCATGGATATTACTTTGCCACAGGTTGAGACTTCACGTTTTCAGCTCAAGTACATGGGACAATATCTGACAAGACAAAGACCACTGGATCCAGACCCGAGAGTAAATAGCTTTATTCCAGACTTTTGGCAACGAGAAATGTTTGATGCAATTGACAATAATCGATCAGTTTTGATTGTTGCTCCTACATCCTCAGGAAAGACTTATGCATCATACTACTGCATCGAGCGTGTTTTGAGAAATAATGACGAGGATGTAGTGGTGTACGTAGCACCAACCAAGGCTCTTGTGAATCAAACGCAAGCTTCCGTTTATGGTAGATTTGGAAGAAAACAAATGCCACCAGGTTTCAGTGTTGTTGGTGTATTCACAAGAGATCACCGTGAACATGCGTTATCTTGTCAAGTTCTTGTAACAGTGCCACAATGTTTAGAATTGCTTCTTATGAGTCCTAGGCAGCAGTATTGGGTTAAAAAGATCAAGTACGTCATTTTGGATGAAGTACACTGCATAGACTCTGAGATAGGTGGAGAGGTTTGGGGAAGCGTTATAACATTATTGAAATGCCCCATTATTGCTTTGTCTGCTACAGTGGCCAATCCAGAGTCACTTCGTATCTGGCTGCAGGAAGTGGAAGACTTTAAAAAACTTTGCGACAGCCAAAATGGAAGCTTTAGAAAGTCTACAATGGTCGATGATCCTTACAACGTGGCTTTAATCAAGTATGACGAGAGGCATGTAGATCTCCAGCCTTTCTACTATCGCCCTCTTGATGAAAATGTCTTGAAGCACATCCACCCTGTCTCTTTGATGAATGTTAAGATGCTTGTAGAAATGGGGATGGAATTTCCGTCACGTATCACTCTTTCAGCTCTACAAACGTTACAACTTTACGATATTCTTCTGGAAGAATTTCCAAGTAATCTTGCCCTCCAAAGACTTGATCCTGACACTTACTTTGCTGACAAAACATTTCTTTCTAAACAAGATGCCCGCAAGCTGGAAAACGAAGTTAAAACATGTCTCCTTGCCTTCGTCAATGAAGGTAGACATGAAGAAGTTGCTAGTATCATAAGGAAATTGAGTAATAGCAGAGGAAATAATTTGACGTCCGCTATTCATAACTTCGACTTCCTTGAATTTTGTGGAATCAGTTTGATTGATCACCTTGAGAAAGAGAATCTCCTGCCTGCAATAATATTTTGCCATAATCGAAGGTATTGCGAATTGATGGCTTATGCAGTTACGGAATTTTTGGAACTCAAAGAGATGAAGTCATGTAACGTCCGGAAGAAAGATGTCAGAGAAGAAGCTAGGAAGCAAAAATTTGAAAAGCGTGAGAAAAATCATGTATCATTTGACGAAAGCAGTAGAAATACGAAGTGGAAATGTCATAACTTTATACAGGACAACAATGTTCAAGAGTCATTCTATTATTCTTCTGTGAGAGCAATTGATCAACGTGTGAGTGAATATCTAGCTTTTCGACTGAGAAAGCTTCATCCTGAACATATTTATAAGAGATCTTTGGTCCGAGGAATTTCTTATCACCACGGTGGGATGAATAGAAGTCAAAGAGTAGCAACGGAATTCCTTTTCCGAAAGAAGTATGTCAATGTCGTCTTTGCCACAGGCACACTTGCATTAGGTGTTCACATGCCATGCAAAACTGTGGTTTTTCTAGACGATAGCATCTATTTAAATCCTCTCCAATACCGTCAAATGTCAGGTAGAGCAGGTAGACGCGGCTTTGACCTTGATGGTAGGGTCATCTTCGTTGGACCAAGTGAAAAGAAGATCAAGCTTTTACTGACGGCTAGTTTATCAGCCTTGATTGGAAACTTCCCGCTTTCCCCATCTCATGTTTTGCGAATTTTGTTACTAACAGAAACTGCTGATGATCAAGATGATGCAAGAGACAGGTAATCGTCAATGAAATTTTGATTGTTATTGCGTAAGATTCAACATGGAAGAATATTGAGCCTTAAATACGTAATAATTGTCTTGACGTCTGAGTTAGATTTGCAACTTCCCTTAATACAAAATTAGTGCAAAATTTTAATTGCCTTAAATGTCCATAATTGTTGTTTATCACGCTTTAATGAAGCTATGGCATTAGAATATATTTTCTTAGTCAATTCTTAAAGAAACTAAAAATTACACAAGTTCCTCGATTAAGAATAACAAAATTAAGAGAGCGTCTTGTTGAAAATCAAATAGCTCTGTTTTCAGTATAGACGATTGTTTAACACTTGCATGGTGCTTGTTTGGCTATGACCATGATATAGTATCATTGCAAGCGATCGTGAAAAGTGTCTTTTTTTAAGTAGTGTGTGTGATAGGTATAAAGTACTCATTGACTGAGATGTCATAAAACCTTTATCTAAGTTTGTGAAAAAGGATGACGTGTAGCAACATTTGCCAAACCAAATGCAATACAATGTTTTGTTATTAGTGTAGGACGGAAGCTCCTTGCAAACTGTCAGTAGAAACGTAATTTTAAGGCACAAACCTCAGTTCACAACTCTTGATTCATTACTTTATCCTCAGCGTGGCGCCCCAAGGGGTCAGAAAAGGCAACACGTATGAAACAAATTCCACTTTACAGCGACAGGATAAAACAAGTAATATATGATTAAACGTCGATCCGTGATACGTTTAATCGAGAGCTGTTTCCGTTTTTTCATCATATGAAATATTGCAGGATCTGTGGTACTGAAGTCATTCGGTAATAGGGTTTGTATTTAAGTGCTATGAATAAACTTTGTCTTATGGTCATATTTACTTGTGTGGGAAAGAGGGCTGACAAGCATTTCTACTAATCCTCCCTGATACTGGGTATCTCTGATTTTGATGGTGACATCCCTAGTTTAATTTGTTTCCTATATGGTATCTAACAATTACTTTGATGTGATGTGATATGATATATCATATATCATAATCATATATCATATGTGATATGTGATATGTGATTGATATGTGATATATATGTGATATGTGATTTATGATCTATGATGTATGTATACGATATATGATATATGATATATGATTGATATATGATGTGTGATGTATGATGTATGATATATGCATAACTTTCATTTCAGGGCTCTGAATATGCTGAAGCATCCTCTGATAGCATCGTCCGATCCAAATATCGTTGACCAACTGAAACTCCACTTCATATTTTGTGTTCAATTTTTGGCGAGACAGGTAAGGAATAACACTTAAATTGAACTTTGCGAGGAATGATCGCTTTTACTAGAATGCCCAATCCCGTAAATAGGGCTTGCATGCATCACCTTTTTTATATCATTTTCTCGAAGTACGCACCGTTGCATTATCCCAATAGTTGGCAAACTGTAACTGTTTCACGTTGAAATGTAATGACAATTTATTGAGTTTATTATCCTGGTACATCACATTAATTATGCCAATACTACACGTTGGCACACTGTTCAAGCTACACAAGAGCATTTCATTAATTTTGCATTTCAAGTTTTATTTCTAAATCTGTGCAACACTGCAGCCATTAAGAGTTAGCGATAACCATATTTCTCCGCCAAGTATTTAACATTATACTTATTACTGTAATTGCTTGTTTTGCTAGGTTTGGACTGTAAAACAGATATTGTATTTATATGTTTAGAAATACGCATTTAACAAGCTGTGTTTTACTTAATATTTGTCAAAAGACAGCTGTAAATATAACTCGATTGCCACTGAGCTTTTCGAGTGTTGGATTTAGTTTATTGTTTTGTTTTTTCTTCAGTCGCTTATCGACCTGGATTGCCATCTCCAAGGTTTGGCTGGACTAGCAAGCCATCTTTTTTTTCATGAGCCAGGGAATCTGGTTCTTGTAGACTTGCTTCGGAGCGGGGCCATTCATGAGCTGTGCGAAGCTGATCAGGTGACCCGTAGTAGTTGTTTGTCTAACTGTCTAGTTTTGCAGCGACGAAAATTTGAACAACTTTCGATCGTTACATCATATCATTGCGTTTGCTGATGTCTGTAATTTTCTTAGCGTGACAGGTGATGTCATAAATCTCGTTTTAAGTCTCCGAAACTGGATAGTAGGCAATAGCAACATACCTTACCGCCAGATTGACTGTTTTCTGTGGGGTTAAACTAAAAGGAAGGAGAATCAAAATTTGCCATTGTGTAGTTGGGTGTCAGAGACTAATTTCCCTTCTCTGAATTCATCTAATGAAGAAAGACGTACTCAAGTGTTCGGAACCTCCATTTATCCTTGACATATTATGTTCCTTTTTATTGCTCAAGTACATTGTCTCGCAGTATGTCCTCAAGCCTTTTAAATTGCTATAAAGTAGAAAATGAAATATCATCGTTTCTGAAATTTCATAATCGACTTGGAAAGGTTTAAGTGTTACTTTCTGTTAAAAGTAACAAACCTTGGTCCGCTAATAAACGAGAAGAGGCAGAATGTTATTACAGAAATATGCATGAACACAACGAGAGGTTCAATGCATCAACGCAACGAGGGGTTCAATGCAATGCATGTTTTACTCAAAGTTGAGGCAATTTGTTTAAACTTTGTTAATGTTTATCGGACGCTGATTGATGTATTCCAGCAGCTGCAATCAAATTTCAACCAAGATCACATACAAATTAACAGTTTATAAAGTCATACAGAACAGCCGTGAATGCAAGGTGATGGTTTAATACCCTAAGAATGCTTCAGCATTGCTTGCACTGATTTCTAGCGGAGACAGCGGAACATGATAGTAAACAGACGGTTGTGGAATGATAGAGCAGTTTGTTGTCCTTGTGTCAATTATTTAGAAGACAAAACACAGATAATATGAAAACATAGCTAGCTCGCATTTGAGATAAAATGGGCGATGCTTTTATCATTGTTAATTCTATCTCAAGAAAGTTTTTAGAATACACAGAATACGTTATTACGCTCTAAATTACCTTGACTTGACTAATTAGAAGCTGGAAACTAATCATAGATACGCAATTTGCATGCCCATTGTTTTGGAGTTAAAAGACAGTATAGACAATTCGACAAAAAAAATGTGCCGAGGAGATTAAGAATGGATCGAATGGGATCATTTCGGTTGGGTACATTTTATTTCACAACTGTTGCCATGCCTCATGTGGAGAAACGAAAAGGTGCTGTATATAAAGCTGTGCTATTTAAGATGAGGAAGCGTTGCTTATCTCAGCTAAAAACACTACAAAACATAGCTTTTGCTTTTAAAGACTCACAACAAGCCACCTCAATAACGTTAACTCTTTATAATAAGGTACCCTGGCTAGTTCTCGTTGCTATTTGTTATACAAACTGACGCCTATGGTTTTAGTAATCGTATAACGTTGGTCAGGATGTGATCTTGTGTGATTTGATGGATCGAAAATTGCTGAGAGCTGACATTTGTTCTTGCAATGTCTCTTAAGGTATATTCCAATAAATGGCACTTAGATACAAGGTTTTATTGCAAGTTAGGATAAGCACACACACACTACCTGCCTTTCCGCGATAAAATGCTAAGTACCACGGCGTGCTTGATGTGAATAACGCTGAAATTCCTTTTTAGAAAACAGATGGAAAATTTTCGAAAGCCACCATGAAAACCCTTGTTTTGGTATTGGCTCATTTGTTTACGAAGGTGCAAGTGCATCCGAAGCAAAAGCGGACGCCAGGTGAATCCAGTTCCATCCTTATACTACCTGATCTACCAAGCCGGATTTCACAGGTACATACGATCTAGCAAATTATTTTGACGTTTGACCTTATTTGAAACTGTAAAGGTGGGTTAGGATTTTTTGTTGATTTCAAGGGCTTGAGTGTTGTCAGCGCATTTAGTTATTCATTGGATTCATTCGTTCAGTGCATTCAAAGATATTTGATGGCCACGTGTATGTATGACTCATAACAATGCCATTGTGGAGTGCTAGATCTTCAAAGCATTTGTTAATACGTTGATAAATTCATGACCACTGTTTTTCATTTGGACGAGTACTCTTGTATTTAGATCGGAACACATAGGATGTAGCTAAGTGTGCTTTCCTAAGGGAACTCTAGTTTTTAATTCACAATCCTTGCAATTTGGAGCCATTTTTTAATTTTGTAATTTATGGTCTTAAAGTGCAAGTGACATTATTTTACTCTGCCGATTTTGTATCATATTTTGACCGGCAATTTTGTCACTTGTTGTTACCTGTTAACAGTCTCCACTACTAGCACTGGTAACAATGCAGATCTTTCTTGTTACTTCAAAATGGGAAAATTTTCCATAGCTGCTCGTCAACGTACTCACTGGAGTATTTTACTTGTAGTTGGATGTAGTTCCAATAGCAGCGGCACAGTTGGGACTATCTCATGAACCAGAGGGTCCTAGGACGAACTTAGTTCGAAGTGAAATTTTCTCCTCACCAAATTTTCTCCTTGAATTCACTGCGGTCTGGCATTTCTTCTGTAAAAGGACCTTGATTGTGCTTTAATTTAAAGTTGGTCATAATCATTGTTGATAACAACAGTAAGCAATAAAAAATCTAAAGATTGTCAATGTTGAATTTACCGTGAGAGGGTAACCCCATCCTCCTTGTTCTAAAATGGATAACTGTGCTGCCTGGTATAAGCAAAAAATTTAATCCTGGGTATCACCGAGTTTTATTAATAGACAAATTGCATGTTTTCTCGAAAAACCGATCCTTCCTTACAGATGTAGCTTTTCTTTTTGCAGCTTGTGGACAGTTATAATCAACGCGTCAAAGACGTATTTGATATGCACCTAAGGACAGTAAGTAAGCTCATTCAGGCGAAACTGGGTGAAGATATAAAGCTACCTGTAAGCGGAGTGAAATTTAAGACAGTGGAGAGTTTCAATCCTGAAGGTAATATTTATGATGCGTTTTGGAAAGCATTTTTTAAAATTAATTCTTAAAACTTTGTAATCCCATCCTTGGAGCTATCTACAGCAGCAAATGATCCGGTTATTTAACTTTAGTGTCTGGATGAGTACCGTATTTCCTCTAACAGTCACCCAGACATCTTAAGCCTCCCTCATTAATGTCCACCAATGCACCTACTTTTCAGAATGTTTTGTAAGCGTCCGGGTGCTTAATCGAGGAGATATGGTAAGTTAAAACCTTAACAAAGTGATTGACTAGCATTTGGTGTTTATAATCGCCTCATCGTCAAGTACAACTTTTTGATTATTAGTTCTTGCTGCTCAAAATTCCTCACCAAACGGCTTCATTTTCTCTCGACCTTTGTCGAGGAATAACGAATACTAGCTTTTACGGGAATGGTTAGTCTATCGGAAAAACTGAGTACTTGACTTTAAACATTCTTGCCTAAAAAGAGTTACATATGCAAATGATGCCGAGGAATACATTGGAATTGATGAGAAAGATGAAGCTGAAATAGTGCTTTAAGACTAGGTTTGGTATTTCAATATCACATTTATTATTCCGTTGTGTTCTTGTTTTTATCATGAAGCAGCACGTTAACGAAGATTGGGATATTTTCCCCTGACGTTTGGGCGAGTTTGAATCTCGTATCCCAAAAGAATAATTTCAAAGCAATCTTTGGCTCATTATAAATGAAATAAGAGTATTGAGGCTTAGCAAAAGATTAGGTGCTTCTATATAAAATGTGCGTATCACGTATAATTTTAATCAAAATTTAAGCAAACACTAGAAAATCACACTTTCTTCCTCTATGAACTAACCAGATGCTCTTCTTAATTTGACTGTTTTGTAAATCCCTTTGAAAAGTAACAAGCCAGCAACAAAAAGTAAAGAGCAAGTAACAAAAATTAATGAGTAAAGACAAGAAAAGTAAAGACAAAGAAGCGAAAAGTAACATGCAAGTAGCGAAAAGGAACAGGCTATTAACCAAAAGTGGAGAGCAGGTAGCAAAAAGTGAAGACCAAGTAGCAGAAGTTAACAACCAAGTAGCAAAAAGTGACAAGCCAGCAGCAAAAAGTAATGAGTAAGTAAAGACAAGAAAAGTAAAGACAAAGAAGCGAAAAGTAACAAAACAAGTAGCAAAAATGAATGAGTTATTAACAAAAAGTAAAGAACAAGTAGCAAAACCTAACGTGCAAGTAGCGGGAAGTAGCAATCAGGTAGCGAAAAGTAACAAGCAAGTATCCAAAAGTTACAATCAAGTAGCACAAATTCATGAGCAATTAACGAACAGTAAGGAACAAATAGCAACAATTAACGATCAACTAGCAAAATGTAACAAGCAAGTAGCAAAAATTAATGAGTAAATATTGAAAATCAAGGGGCAAGTAGCGAAAAGTAAGAAAACAAGTAGCAAAAATGAATGAGTTATTAACGAAAAGTAAAGGACAAGCAGCAAAACCTAACGAGCTAGTAGCGAAAAGAAACGAGCAAGTAGCGAAAGGTAACGAGCAAGTAGCAAAAACTAACGAGCAAGTAGCGAAAAGTAATGAACAAGTAGCAAAAACCTAACGAGCTAGTAGCGAAAAGAAACAAGGAAGTAGCGAAAAGTAAAGAACAAGTAGCAAAACCTAACGAGCTAGTAGCGAAAAGAAACGAGCAAGTAGCAAAAAGTAATGAACAAGTAGCAAAAACTAACGAGCAAGTAGCGAAAAGTAATGAACAAGTAGCAAAAACTAACGAGCAAGTAGCGAAAAGAAACAAGGAAGTAGCGAAAAGTAAGAAAACAAGTAGCAAAAATGAATGAGTTATTAACGAAAAGTAAAGAACAAGCAGCAAAACCTAACGAGCTAGTAGCGAAAAGAAACGAGCAAGTAGCGAAAGGTAACGAGCAAGTAGCAAAAACTAACGAGCAAGTAGCGAAAAGTAATGAACAAGTAGCAAAAACCTAACGAGCTAGTAGCGAAAAGAAACAAGGAAGTAGCGAAAAGTAAAGAACAAGTAGCAAAACCTAACGAGCTAGTAGCGAAAAGAAACGAGCAAGTAGCAAAAAGTAATGAACAAGTAGCAAAAACTAACGAGCAAGTAGCGAAAAGTAATGAACAAGTAGCAAAAACTAACGAGCAAGTAGCGAAAAGTAACAAGCATGTAGCGAAAACTAACGAGCAAGTAGTGAAAGGTAAAATGTAATTTCATTAAAAGTGCGAGAGAAACTGCCGTTTGCACGAGACCCATTGCTGAATTACACATCCAGCATTTGAAAATCACTTGTGTTGCTTTCATTAGATTAAAAGTATAAGAGATTTATCATGGGGTATGATTAGGTTGATATGGCTGAAGTGGCCAATATAACTACGCACGTAAACAATAAATGATGCTGGGGATTAAAGTATTCTACGATTTTGCTATTTGCCTTTTAACGAGAATACTTACTTATCACTGAATATTTTTTTATTACCTTCCAGAAAACACCTTAGAGTGGAACTTGTTAAACACTGCACCTCGAAACGTGATTTGTTCATCGTTCGCTGGTTCTTCTGGCCACCGTGATTGTCACTTGTTTGAAGTGGAAAAGCCTTTTGGCAATTTAAGACATGGGGTAAGTAGAAAATGGATCTAGACCATGTTACTTTGTGGGTATCGCTTCCGATAATTGTAAAATTTATAGAATAAGGCATTAAATTCCATCTTCTTTATTAGAGCTGGGATGCACGAGGTACAGTTTCAGAGATAAGGGTAATAAAAAGAGAAGCGAAAAAGCAATAAGCATCGGCAAAATAGATAATGGGGAGAAGAGGAGTGGAATAATGATAGTCGAGGAAGTCGTTTAATCACTGAACGTGCGTATGAAGCTGTTTACTCTAATAAAAACTGACTGAAGAAAACAGGAAACGTGCAATCTACTGAATGCAGTTTAAATGATGACCTCTCAGTACGTGTTACTTCCCAAGATCTCTCTCCCTGCCTTGACCAATGGCTTGTTGTATCTTAAAAAAGATCATGTATGGTTTACCTAAAACACATGAGAAAAACACTCCACTCCACACTCCCAAGCTTGTGCTTGCAAAGCTCTTAGAAACAGCATCCTCTGGATACCCGCGTTTAAGGAGAACAGATTCTATTTGCACCATTTCCATAGAAAAATTATTGGCAAACAGCTTTCAAACATCTTTCATTCCCGATGGCTCTGAGATTGAACCATAAAAACAACTAACTTCTTCTATTCATAATTGAAATTACTGACTTAGCTTATATACAACATTAAGATATTTATATTACATCATAAAAATTACTTACTAAATACCAGAAATTATTTTAAA
>JANTCA010081258.1:0-30153 GCA_024741275.1 Chironex yamaguchii
ATTGCAAGTTCGAGCCCGGTCGGCTCCCACTTAGTGCAGCTATTGTGGTAATGCTCCTCTCTTGATGAATATATATAAAGCACTGTGTCTGTTGAGGTATTACAAATATCTGACACTGACGAAGGCTTAAGCAGAAACGCAGAAAAAATTAATGAATTTCCCTTACCACCGCTGGGTTTCGTCTCGTAATACCAAGGACTTTGAAAGTCCTTCACCAAACCTTTGTGCGGTGATGGCACGGAGGTTTGAGTGTTGGCTTTTGAGTCTGAGGTTTGCAAGTTCGAGCCCGGTCGGCTCCCACTTTGTGCAGCTATTGTGGTAATGCCCCACTCTTGATGAAATTATATATATACATATATATATATATGAAATCCATTTCAAGCTGGAGGTCTTATTTACCTTATCACTTAATGCAGATTAATAGTTTATAGACAGATATGAATAACAAATGTCTGTTATGAATCGTAACTGTAGGTATGAATTGTAGGTGTCTATATGCATATGTAACCGAATAGGAAATTTATATGTGACAAGCGTACACGTTCCGCTGTCCAAGCAAGTCGCTTTTTGACCTCTTTCCGAATATACGAGTCACTTCACAAAATCGAATTAATCGTTTGCATGAGGTAATAAGGAAGGCACCATTGTCCGGAAAATCTAACTTATCTCGCAAGATAGTATGTTCTTGTACACTAACGCAGACAAGGTAGCGATTTCAGTAAAGTTAAATAAGGCCTATGCCAAATACTAATATGAAAATCATTTTTTACCAATTGCCTTTCAACTTCTTCTTTTTAATTAAGAGAATTTTGGTTAGAAGGTTCAAGTTGGGTCAATAGTCTATTTGAGAGTGTTCTTTATGCTTCTATGATGTTCTAGAATGCCTTTTGGAAGAAACCTGGAGCAAAGTCACGCTTTGTAATTGTGCAGTATGGCACGGTTACAAAAAGCCAGGTCATTTTCAGTTCCAACAGCGCATCAGTGTGGAGTTTGATTGCAAAGCATTCACTGGTCATTAACAAAAAGTATTGATCCTTGATCACGCAAAAGCCCCACTCGCCCACATCGCATGAAAGCCGCAATATCAGTTTTCATAACGCATGCACTAAACTTCTAAAATTTACTACATGCAAACCATGAATCGTAGAATTTATTACTAAAATAATGACTATCCTTATGTCAAATTGCATATCTTTTGATGTTCAAGGTAGACCAACAATTCGTATCTAATGCAATGTTGGAAAACTGTCGTCATAGGTATTTTCTCACAAACAGTGAGTTGCTTCTGTTACCCTTTTTACTTCTTTGTAATCTGTTGAGCACTTGTAGCTTGACGCTTTGTACGTTTGCTTAATCTATTATAATCTCAGTTTGTCTACTCTGGTCAACGAGTTAATCTTTTTAACTATTCCGTCTTGATAACCTTAATTTATCTTTAATTACGGTAGTCATCTTTCTTTGATCACCTTCCATAATTTTGTCAGCTCTGTCTAATCCGTGATTATTACATGTAACCTTTGACACTAAAATATGAGGCTCTAAAAGAGGCGCTTGATATAGCTATTCATCATTTGCGTTTCGGTTGCTTTTATGACAGCCAAAGGAAAGCAGGCGCCATATTGCCGTGTGAAAAATGAGTGCATTACTTGCTCAGATAATCAGCCGAAACGTACTGAGAAGCCTTCAACACACCCGAAATCATTCACAAAATGAAGTGAGGGTTCAGTCCCAAATCTCGCGGTCATTTCACTCTGGTACGAGTGAAAATTTGTTGAGAAATTGCCAGTGTCATTTAGATTGATTATAAATGAGATCGATCGATTTCACCATAGTCTGAAGACAGCATTAAGAACAGAGTGTTAATCAAAAGCATTTTTTTAATATGTGTAGAGTAATAAGGTGTAATAAACCCAATAGTAGTTTCCATGTATTGTTCTGTCTGTGTATTACCCAGCCGTACTTCGACGGAAGCTATCAGGACTGCTTCAGTATCAAAGCCATCGAATGGCTGACTAACATTCTTTTCTAGTTTAGTTGGAGCTCTCATTATATTACAGTTGAAAGTACTTTCTATTTAGCTGGTAAAGGACCACGGGAAGGTATTAGTCATTGCAAGTAGTGTCTGATAATGGCTGTGACATAATGCAGAGAGAGAAAGAGAGAGAGTGTGTTACAAGTAGCCGAAATTGTTGTTTTCAGAATATGTTAAAACACGTAGGTCCTATTAAATGCTAAAATTACGATACAAACTATTGCACAAGTTCGATAACCCAGGAAGTCTAAAGACAAAAAGTCACATGGACAGCAGATACTCGGCGTAAGACATTGTTGTTGATAAGTAAATGTTACCTCAGAATGTTATTTTTATCACACTGACGTGTCCCTTTTGTACCTATATATCTCGTACATCTATTGTCAGTTGTACGTTTTCATATTTTTTGAAGTAGGCTACAAACTTATTTAAAATATAAAGTCCTTTCTATGTCTGCTAATTCATTGTTAATATTTTAGTTTTGAAGCGGCCAAGTAATACTTAAAGTAATACTTAAATATAATACACTATCTACGTCTTGTGTTAGCACATCCCCTGAAGAACGTATTGTTTATAATGCATAGCTCTTAAACAATTTGTTCATGTCTTGTCTCATACTGGCACAGAGAATCGAGAAAAGCATTTCGCCAGTTCTTGCTGTCAAAGGTTGTTATTCTCGCTGTAAGATGTCTACTCCAAGCCACATTTCTATGTTGTTGGACCACATCTGTCCTGGCCTTCCCCTGGGTCTTCTCCCCTCGAGAAGACCCAAGGGAATTGTCCCTCACGAATGGCTCTCTGCAGGCTATGATATGATCTTGTGACAATGTGGTACGAAAACAAAAGGTTACATTATGACAAACTGCAAGCATGTATTACTAGTATACCATTTTCGGCAAAGATTTAATCCCACTTCATTGAGGGAAAAATATTTCTTTGCATTTTTTATTGCTACTAAATACAAGACATGAATGCAATACTTCTGCTGCACATTTAAATTTACTAACATACCGTTACCATTACTAACATGACATGGTTAAGCTATATTTCTTAGAATCGAAAACATTAAAAGCAAGGTCTTGGTTGTAACATAAACACTTACACGAGTGCAAATTAATCGAAAAATCATAAAACTGCAGATGAATAATAAATTCATTTATACATCTACAAAATGGTACCAGATGTTGTTCAAGAAGTGTAATGTAATCTTGAAATTATTGAGAACATTATAAAAGAGCAAAAGCTATAAAAGGATATTGTTTACATATCGAGCCAAATATAAAACCGTAAGAGTACCACAGCAATATAAAAAGAACACAAAAACCCTTTCGTCGGATTAGGATCTGCAGATCAATCAAAGTCACAACCGTGCAAAGAGCAATGAATAAATATATGACATATCACCAAATTGATATCCTTACTATTACTACGATCTGTGGCTTATGAATTATGTGCCTTTGAAATCACAAGGAAATTTGAGAGTTTTGGTAAGAAAATTTCACCAAAAAAATGGAAAAAATAAGGAAATTTGGATTTACAAAAGTGGAAGCACTGCGAATACTATCTGTGCTGTATTGCATGTAGGATGACAGCCGCAATGATGCCTATGCTGGCAGCTAAGAAAACAAGAAAAGGGTTGTTTGCCATTCCCCTGTCTGGCTTTCCCTAGATCTTTCAAGCTAGCAGAGCTTTTCCAAGCATGGTTTTCATCAAGGATAACCCCAAATGCTAGTATCTTATCGCGTTTAGCAGCATTCTTTGTCATGTTTTGATGATTGAGTCACTGCAAAAGTATCCTAAAGATTCGTGCAACAATAATATAAAATTATATAGAGTATCTTGAAGTGTTTGGAAATTTTTGATAAACTTATTCGGACGAGTTGAGCAGATCGCTAAGAACTTGCGCCTCCAATGAACATTTCACAAGTTCTGCTCTTAAGTTGCTGAGAATTGAACAAAGAACATCCTTTACATACCACGCGTTACAAACACGTACAGCACGATTGAGTCAATCTAAGAAGACACTATATATAATGTAGTTACAGCCTCATTCCCTCACCAATCACGTAATCATGATATAATGGAAAGATGCAGATGATTGGCGTAAAACGGATATTTCAAAACTCCCACTCGCCAATCATCAAGTTACAATCTAATGATATCTACTTAATCATTATAAGGGTGAACATTAAGAAGATTCCTTAGTCTTTCGAATGTTTCCTTAGGTAATGCTTTAGTCAGAATATCGCCAATCATATCCTTAGTTGTACAATAGACAAGATCAATTTCACCAGAACTAATAACATCGCAAATGTAATACTTGAGGTCTATGTGTTAATTTTTTCATGGAACTTAGGGTTCCTTGATAACGAGATACAACTTTGGTTATCTCCATGTATTACCGCAGCATTCTGTTGTCGAAACCCTGTATTCGCTGATAGATTCCTAAGCCAAATGGCCTCTTGTGCAGCAGCACGTGCAGAAACATACTCTGCTTCAGCAGTCAAAAGAGCAGTAGTACATTGTTTCTTACTAACCCAAGAAACTGGACCATTTCCAATCATAAGAACCTTTTTCTCACCTCCAAGAAGCTTCAAACTGCTAAGAGCAAATCGTCCACAAACAGCGGTGGTATGATACGCTCTTCTTCCACTGATTTCACATAAACACAACCATCAGCATCACACTTAAGATATCCTACATTTTTTAAGAAAGTGTCCATTGAATGAAACCAACATCGCGGGGACTGTTTTAACCTATAAATAGTTTTCTTTCACAGACAGACCTCTTTTCCTTTCTGAGCAAAAACTTCTGGCTGTTTCGTATAAATCTCTTCTGTAAGTTTACTTGAAGGAAGGCAGTTTGTACGTCCATTTAATGCAAGTGGAGATCTAACTCATTGCTAATGGCTAGAATTGTCCTGATAGAGGTGTCCCTTGCCACAGGAGAAAAGGTCTCATCATAGGTTCTCCACTCCTCTTTGTTGTGAATAACCTTGCGCTACTAGTCTGGCCTTACAACAACTGACAGACCCATATGCATCATGTTTCATCTCAGACACCTATTTGCTTCCAAAGACTGTACAATGCTGTGGCAACTTCACTAGTTCCCATGCCTTATTTTCAGCCAGTGACTCATACTCACTTGCCATTGCTGATCTCCATTTCTCACTTTCTTCACTCTCACATGCTTCCTTATAGGGTTTTGGTTCTCTAGTACTTATAGAATTCACTGATAGAACATCCCCTATATCGTCACTGTCCAAAGCCATCTTCATATTGATCTGGAGGATTTGAAATCCCAGTTGAACATCGTGGTTCTTGGGCCACGTCTTCATAACTTACTGTCATGTTTGGTGCATCATCTTGCATTTCCTCTTCACACGCAACTACATCTTTATTACTTTCTTCATTCTCTTCATTAGAGTGATCTTCTGACACAATGTCAAACTGACCTACAATTTTGCGTTTCTGACGGCCACTAAAAGAGTTCTCCAGAAACTTAACATCTAACCATGATATTTCCTGTCTTAGGAATAAAAACCCTATAGCCCTTTCATTGCTGATCATAGCCCATAAAATAACTTTTAATACTTTTAGGCTCCCATTTGATCCTATTTTCATTTGGTACGTAAACAAAGCAGTCACACCCAAAGGTCCGAAAATGGCTTACAGTTGGCCTTGTCCCATAAAAGGCTTTATGGGATACTTGCTTCGGAACAGCCGCAGTTAAAGTTACATTTAATACAGAAACCGCGCTGTTCACAGCTTCTGCCCAAAAGGTGTACAAAAGTCCAGCAAAGTGTAACATCGCACATGCAGACTCTGCATTAGCCCTGTTTTTTTCTTTCAGCTACACTGTTTTGTTGTGGGGTATAAGGAACACTAAACTGGTGACAATTGCCTCTGTGCCGAATGTACGCTGACATTTTCTCACTGACGTACTCACTTCCATTGTCAGAAAGAAGGGCTTTGACTTTATGGCCTGTTTGCCTTTCAGCTTTCGCAACAAAGTCCTTAAAATAACCAAACAAGTCCGACGTCTGAGTCAATCAAAGAACACACTGTATATATAGTACAGATACAGCCTCGTTCTCACACTAATGACGTAATCATAAATATAACGGAAAGATGCAGATGATTGGCGTAAAACAGATTTTTAACAATTTTCTCCAGAGCTAATTCAACATACGCCCTAGTTTGCCATGTTAAACAACCTGTTGCCTAGAACGTCATCATTTCAGCGTCCTGAACGATGTTTGATAACATGCCACGGTGATCAAGGCAAGAAAAGTTACGTAAGCATGATATGTTTAATTTTGGTTATCTTAAAAGTAATATATCATGGATTGTAATCCCAGTTTTAGAGGTCCAAAAGAAAGCTCAATGTCCACTTTAAAAGCTAGCATTCTGTCCACAGATGTGGCATTGCGGGCAAAAAATCTACATAAAAATACCCTTAGAAGAATCACAACGTATTGATGCAGAACATCAAGAATTGAAATTGTGAATTTCAGGAGACACGGGAAACGTCGGAAAATTGGCGTTTTTCTTTAAAAGAGAGTTATAACGGTATAAGGATATCCGCTAAAAGTAAAATTGAGTTGATGCTCGTATTTACAATTTATCTCCCACGATTTTGGAAATAACTCCGTTTTATCAACATTCGATGAGACAGTAAGGATCTCCGTGAATATTGCAGTAAAACAATCATTATCTAAAACAGAACGACAGTTTCTTAATGTTTTAAATCGTTTACCTTATGCGACGTTCTGTGTCTATTCCATAGGTAACCTTCAAAAACTTACTCTCCACGTTGACTTGCCACTTATTGTTTTTGTCGCATATCAACGAATTTGAACGTATAAGAACGCTTCAGACATAGCTCAACAACGCAAGTTAACGCAAATTGACGCACTTAACGCAACTCAACGCAAATAAACTAAAATTAACGCAAATTAATGCTTGATGCCGCGCGTAGGTATTCTACGAATTGGGACTTTTTATATAAGTAAAGTAATGGTTTGTCAAAATCGAATCTACTTTTAACATAAACATCTATACATAATTTAGGGCGATAATCATCCATTGCTTTGGTATTAAAACATCCATCCAGCAAGATTTGAAAGTTTTTTGTTAAGATTTCGGTCCATTGCTGAACATGGAGTCCAAAGATTAAAGCTGATAGTTTCGTTTTAAGTCCATAAGACACAGTAAAGACTCGTCTTTCTTGCCCTAGTTTGGTTTATAGTGATGATTACTATCTGTAAATCAATATTGAGATTTGATATCTTTGCTCTTCGGAAGTGGAAACTCAATTGAAACCCTGTACTAGCTTATTTATCCTCGTTACATCCCAATGCTTTATTCTATTTGCTGTTTAGAAAGTGTATATATTCTCACCCTTACTCTTACAGAATAATGTTTCTTAAATCACCAAGTACGTTTTTCAAGAAACGTGCTAATCGTTAAATGTTTCCGGTTCCGTACTTTCCAACTGTCTGCACTCCCACACCCATTGCCCCCTTTGTGAACTTTACCGAAATTATTGGCACACAATATGCATTAATGCTGATGAAGTCATTAGTAAGGCTGCATTTTAGTCATTTGACGACTGTACCTGCTGATTTCGTTCTGTTGTTTACAAAAGGCTCTATCCTTTTCTGTCAAGGTGAATTAAAGGCGAGAACTTGAGAAAAGTGCAAGTGAAGACCCGACGTCTGAAAATAAACATAGACCTTAACAATTCCTCTCCACTGTTGTGTACAAATAGGTCTACTAAAGAACAAAGAAAATTCCTTGTGGACAGCACTTTACTATGGAGCAGTTTCTGCCTACGACGTATTAGAGTCAACTTAAAATCAAACAAGGGGAACAGACATTAAGACTAAAGTTGATCACTTGCAAAGTCCTATCAAACTGGGATATTGGCTTATATCATCGACTCACAGTTACCTAACAGTGTTCACCGGCAGGGTTGGGATTACTTCAATTGTTTTTCGAGTGTTATCATGTTGGTATAGTATGCTGCAAGCGCTACTGGAGGCAGAAGAAAGATGAAAAGTTTGTATTCTACTTGTCTTTCATTAATATTTATCCTGTCTTACGTCTATGGGTGTAGCCAGCCCAGAAGATGGAGAAGTCATGGATTACTGTGGAGAGCTAAAAAAGCTGAGATAGTTGCGTTTGCTACTGTTATGTGGAGTCCAAGTGCATCACTTATTCCAGAAAAAACTGGCCTGTATTCTGCTAAATTTCGTGTACACTGTGTATTTAAAGGCCCACCCATTAACAGGATTGTCACCGTCTCAGGGTTTGGACATGAAGAGGGATTATGTACAAGATCTTCGGCCTTTCTCCACCGGCCGTACATTGTGTTTTTGACGAAGCGTAAATATGCAAATAGTGACGTGTACACTGTAAACGAAGTCAACGTACAGACGGCATCAACGGAGGCCAATAAAAAACATCTTCGAAAACTTGTTCGAATTTATGAACCTCAAGCAAGAGCTCCGATAGATACTTCCAAGACAAAAAATGAAATATCCAAGTGTCCTCCACTTTATGAACTCATTGACATACTACGACAAGCTCGGTTGCAAGCTAGGAATGGACTTAATGCTGTACCAAACAGCGTTAATCAGACCAGTGTTTTAGATAAAAAAAATTCGTCGCCTCATTCGATTGAAAAAAATGAAAATAAAGCAAATGACGTTAAAGATATTGGTAGCAAGGAAAAAAGCAATGTCGTGGAACATTCTAAAGAAAATCATGTTGCTAATGACGAGCAGGGTGCAAGTAAGCAAAAAGTGAAAGTTATGAGACTTAGTTCAAAGTGGCCTAGCTCATCTGCGTCAAGGCCATTTGCATCATTAACTTGGTGTTTCCTTGTTTGGACGTCGTTTGGTCTGTTGACTTTAACCATTTGATAATGGTGTAGTTTCAACATCTCACTTCATTTTAAGGAGAATGTTCTACAACAAACCTATACTTGTAAAGCAATGAAAAGTATAGATGATCTAAAATTAGCCAACTCCGTAATAGCGAGATTGGCAAAATTGCCACCTTGCTAAAGAGCAAAGACACAGAGGATAAAAACGGAGGTTCGATAAATTAGTGGAGCATCCCAGCTGACTGAAAACTGGCACGAAACAGGATTTATACGCTGTGCTATCCAAACTCAAAATGGTATTAATTTTGCAAGCGAGATACCATGTGAAGCAACATCCTGGTCCTTGCTCAGATTGGGAGTTAACTGAAAGGTAAGAAATGAGACTGGAAGCTGACAAGCTTGTGCAAAACTCCTACTGGTCAGCAAGTGATCGGGGCTCAGATTTTGAGTGTAGCTAAATTAAACATTTAAATCTAATAAAGATTTATTGCAAAGGATTTAGTTACATATCGTAACCATTACATGCAGCAGCTGCTATTGACTTAAAACAGGCCGATTTAAATCATCGCAGGTTCAAAGCCTCGTTGGTATTTTATCGTTGAACACGTCTCGGAAGCTGCACGTTGGATGCCTAATATCAAAACTCTTTCCCTCCCTTTTTTTATAAAGCGTCATTGATGAAAATAGCATACAGATGTCATTTATCTTTGCTGTTGTTAACAATTGTACAGAACGTAGGCTGCATGTACTTTTTCTGTGTTGAAGTCGATGCCTTGTGTATTTAGGCAAAAAATGACAAATTTACGCATAATTATCAAGAGAACGCAGGTATACTAAAACGTAATCAAGCTTAAATGCTTGGAACGCCCAAATGATTGGTAATTTGTATAGCGTTTATTTAAATTTAGCCAGAGGTATTTATCGATTTCAAGGAATGTGAGGTACCCTAGAGCCTTCAAGCGGGAAAGAAGTTGATTTATCGAAATTCATGGTAGCATTTGCAGTTGACAGTATATATGAATTTGTGAAAAGGGAAATTACAACTGTCGTATTGTTCTCAAGATGTATATACAACATAGTTTGTTCGTTCCAGAAAAACTTGGCGTGCAACATGTGACGGTTTAAATGCGCTAAACCACGAGAGTAGCGTATTCCTTTGTTGTGATTGATAACCAGTGGTGTACTTGAAAATACACAGTTTTAGCAAAGCCTAATGGAATGCATTTTTTTCCTCTTCAAATATAGATTATTTGAAAATGACTTGACTTGAAAAGAATACTGAAATTAAGTCGGGTAAAAATGTAAGCGGTTTCGCATAAGGGCGATCGAAGGATAGTCCGATAGCTAAGACCTGTTCATGTTACTGACATCAATGGCACTTGGTGCATATTTTTTAATATTTTGCTGTCGTTAGTTAATTTATTTCTTTATTTATTATTTTGGTGTCTTATTTGAGTGACTACTTCAGGTATCAGACATTGACAAATACACGTGCACGTCGTTGACTTCGATCAGCAACGTCATGCGTTATTCGGTTTTTGCACATCAAATAAGATAACAATCTCACACAAAAACATAAGTTCTTAGTTTCTAAGAGATGACTTATCGTAAACGTAAGAGTGAGTGCTTCTGTTCTTCTTGTTTCTCGTTTTTTCCTCCTCTGGTGACTGCTGTTACTTTAGTTGGGCGAATGACCGAATGCTTATAATGCTGACATGCATGACACTGTTCGTGTACACGTTTTAAATTCCACTTAAAACAAGTGGGTCACTCAATGGTGACATTACGGGTGTATGGCCAGTGCCACTGTTCTGACAATGCAATTTCGTCAGTGCTGATAGGACTCCCAGGAATACTCTATTAAGGCTGTCTTCCTTTGAGAGACAAACAGAATTAACTTTATCAATTGAAGTCATTGCTGTTTTAACCAAACAGTTAAAACGTTTACTACTTATATGTTGAATAGAAGGTATCAGGTTAGAAATCGAGAGTAGTCCCAATAGGTTTCATCAGTCATCCTTTCCTGGATGGTCATATTCGGATTCGACTTCGTCACTTTTGCAGATTAGTTGTGTGTCGTGCAATTATGGACGTGTCACGGTTTTGTGACTTAAAAATTGTGCCTTTGAAATTGAATTATATGAAAGTGAAATTGTTGAAACTCTCAGAAACAAATCATACGTCCTGGTATATATATATATATATATAGGCTTTTGAGTCTGAGGGTTACCAGTTCAAGCCCGGTCGGATTCCCTTTTGATGCAGCTGTTGTGGAAATGGTCCTTTCTTGACAAATATCTATCTATCTATCTATCTATCTATCTATCTATCTATCTATCTATCTATCTATCTATCTATCATGTGTGTGTGTGTGTGTGTGTTTTTGTGAGTCGGCAGCGCCCGCCTTCGCTCGTTAATGGGATTCACTTGTAGTCAGTGACAGAGCCACGAGGAGAATAGTGGAACAAGGACCCTCACTTGGTGATCTATGATTTTTTGGAATGGCTAACTGTAAAAAAGCTTTTGTAGTTATAGTCACTATGAGGGCTTGAACGTTTCTATAACTAAAGAGATTTTCCTGGTAGAAAGGAGGATGTTCCTAACCGAAATGAAGGGCATTGCCAGGGGAAGTGGGGTGGTTCAAATCTTACTCCTAGACTCATGCGTTTTTGTACCCTCACTTTTAGGTGGCTGGCTCTGCCACTATTTGTGATGACTGAGGTTCACGTTCACAGCAAAATTTGCATTTTATCAGATTAACCATGGCTTCTTTCTGGTACTTTCCTCGTCAGAATATTATTTTCCTTGTCAGAGTATTAGTTTCCTTGTCAGAATATTAGTTTCCTTGTCAGAATATTATTTTCCTTGTAAGAATATTATTTTCCTTGTCAAGATATTAGTTTCCTTGTCAGAATGTTATTTTCCTTATCAGAATATTATTTTCCTCGTCAAGATATTAGTTTCCTTGTCAGAATATTATTGTCCTTGTCAGAATATTATTTTCCTTGTCACAATATTATTTTCCTTGTCAGAATATTAGTTTCCTTTTCATTAATTAAAACTTAAATATTGAAAAGAGCTATCTCGTAAAGTTATAGTAGGTGAACTGGGTTTACAGAGTTGGTCCGACATAAATTCAATTTATTGCACTTTTTTCAGGTAAACAATTGGCCTATAGGTGGTTTGGAGGGTACCAGCTGGCTTTATAAGAAATATGTCACGAAGTCTTGAAAACAATAGAAAATTTGCTTGTTTCCAGTTCTTGTAATTACTCGCAATGTGGAAAACATAACATCAAATGCTTGGTCACTGCAAATGGTTTGTAAGATATGCAATGTGAAGAAAGCGAACTCTGGTCGAGTTCCAACTAAGTGTGAAGTGTGAAGAAGAAAGAAATTGATATGAACGATTTGAATGTAGAGTTTAAACAGTTTCGTTCTGGAAAGCTAGTCGTTGATCATAATTTTGCGAAAAATATAACTGCAACGCTACCATCTTCAAAAGTTTAATGGACTTTGTAATCTGTGACGTCAAACTGAAATCAGCTAACAACCGTCCGCTAAGTCTAATCGTTACTAATCAGGTATCAAATAGGTATCATTAAAACACTTGTTAGCAAAATTTTAGTCGCCAAATTTACAGGGACGTTGAGAAGCGTTCCTTTGAGAGATAAAACCCCCGAAGAATATAATAAGTGAACCGTCCGAGATAGAAAACAAAATCGCTTTCTGTAGATAACCGCTTGTTTTCTTCCCCGCTGTATCGCGCCAAGCTTGAGGTCACGGTACTTTTAAGTACAGTTGTATCGTGTACAATCAATAAAATTTAAAAATAGACTTTGTTGAGTTATCACTGAACACACCCTAATTATAGACAATGTTGTGAGAAACCTGTAGCGACTGCTGTGGCCATCTGTAGTCGCGTTCAGATGCTACGTTTTTGCTGCTGAAATATTATTCTGAAACGTGCCATTAGTGATGGAAGCAAATCTACCGCGTTGTTACAAGTGCTGTACCTGTGAAATGTGGTTGCAGTTTAATATCGGACAACCACATCAAAGATGTTAGACATTATCTTCAGGAGAAAACCAGATACTAAAAAAAATGTGCGAGGCAGCATTAGGGGTGTTGTAGTATAATATAACAACATTCGACACCCTAAAAGTTACTTCAAAGATAATCACAATTTAACGAGCAAATGAGAATAAAATCTCTTCCCCTAGTAAATAATAAGCACTTTTCGGTAATTGCATTATTGTTTTGGTGCGATTGCCCCCTTGCTTCTGCTGATAACGACGTCACTGACCGGTGACGAGTATGGCTTTTAATTGAGAGAGTGGATATCTAATTATTAGGTTCCCATTAGGATTTTTGGGGGTGTAACACACCCTATCTCGTCTTTACTCTGGAACTTCTAAGTGACGACTAAGCACGTGCAGCCCCCGCCGCCGAAATCCCCTTCATTTCCTTTAACATACCTGCTGCATTTCTAATTATTATTTTACACTCAATAGCCACTTAACGGATTCCGTCCCAAGGCCCAGTTGCAGATATGTTTTAGTGTTGTATATATATAATAGGCAATTAATAAAAATGTAAAGAAAAGAGTATTATTATGCAGTTATTAATCTTTATATGTATTACATAGAACAATTAAAAACTATCAAATCATTTAACTCGATGTCTTACCAGTGTTATGGTATTCTGTCAATTATGAATTTAAGTCTTATATGAACTGAATATATTTGAGCTGATCAATATGACAATAGTTCCAGTATGGGGCTGCAAATTATACATCTTCCAAGACTATTTTTTGGTTGTATTTTTCTACATTTTGTCCGAGCCAGTCTTCTTTCCTGATCTAAGCATATCAGTCGAAACGATCATTTAATGACACCCTAAGGGGCACTCAGTGGTTTTATATACGAGGATTCCATTCGAGAATAAAAAGCACCCCAAAATTATTAAACCAATTTTTTCATGAGCAAAAGTCTTATTACATATTAATAGAAAGTACATATTTTGTTATTCAATAATTGTACTTATGTACTAAATGTTTTTGTTTAAACTTTGGGTATAAATGAGCTTACGTTCACATTCTCGTCTCGATGATCTGATTGTCTCATTTTTATTTTATACGTTTTACACACTTAAAAATATCAAAACGTGTTTGTGAAAAATCACGACCCCTAGGAAATCATAATTTGTCGGAACATTTGTGCGAGAAATATCGGATGGAGATTCTCCGTGTATAATACCACCAAGTCCTATAACCCAAATCCTCTTGGGAAATCAGTCCAGAAAGATTATGAGTCGCCTTGAAAATTTGCGTCATTACGCTAAAAACATGCTTAAAAGTAATAATGTTTTGTTTCTTGATTTTCTCTTTCTTTATTTCCTTTCTTGTTCTTGATTGGCTAGTTTTGATAGATGTTTCGTATAAATAGGTTGCCATATACACATACTTTCCTTTCTGACCACTCAACTCTGAAGA
This sequence comes from Chironex yamaguchii, assembly GCA_024741275.1. NCBI lineage: Eukaryota > Metazoa > Cnidaria > Cubozoa > Chirodropida > Chirodropidae > Chironex > Chironex yamaguchii. The sequence continues at coordinate 14,417 of JANTCA010081258.1, forward strand.
GTGTCAGACGAAAAAGCTTTTAAGTATGTTTTTAGCGCAAATTTTCAGGGCGATTCTAAAGTTTTGTACCACAAAACGTTTGTTCGATTATAAGGGTGTTGGTATTTGCGTATTGCTACTCCTGATGTTGTACTGCTGTAGGTGACCGAAAGTTTCCTCCAATCTTACATGGAATAAATAAATTCGGTAGACGTGTAAGGAACGGCAAATAATAAGCTCGGTCTTTGGGATAAGTAATGCTGATGCCTGATTTGGCTTCAGGCATGAGTGGAACTCTGGCTAAAGCTTTTTATGAAACTTTGTTTTGCTAAACCCCTAACCAAATATAGCATGCTTCCAATTTTTATCAAGCGTTCCCTTTGGGTCACCTGATATTGTACCCCTTACAGAATAACCTTTTTGAATCAGATAGTCACACTTGTCCTGGAACAAACATTGGATAGCATCACGTCCGAGACAAGCATGAAAGAACGATTTGAAAGTATAATAATTAGTTATTTGTCCCAGATAGACAAGTAAGATCCCATAAAGGCTCATTGTGTCTCAATTTCATCAATTTGGAAATGAAAGATAATGATTTGAAAACTTCTACTGCAAGTATTTTGCAATGGAATTGTAAGGTATTGTTTACTGTTATGCTCAACATCTTAATATTAAGTATGAAACAAAACCAATTACTTCTACGCGAAGAAATTTCAGTACAATCATCCTCCTTTGCTCTGTGAGATGCCCTTCAATAGATGAAACAATACTCTAATTTAGATAAACTTCTTCACAACGCTTTACGTGTAAAAGCAAGCCTTTAATCCTATTAGACCCTTCCGCTTGCATTGTCAATTTAATAGCGGTCACGTCGAAGAGCACCCAACGCTTTATGCCTGGGGTCAACGATCGTCGTTTGAGGTGGAATCCTACTACCAGCAATGTCTTGGTCACTCACACTATTCTTTGTCCAAATACTTGACTTCAAAGGCATTATCTACAGCAATATGCTTGTTTACCGACAATTCACAGTTGTGTTCTTTAATATAGAAATAAAATATAGCGAAAGTAAAGAAAAAGAACCCAATGTAAAGTTAGAAAAATGCAAGACCAATAAAGAAGGATCAGCCTTACGATGGCGTACGTCAGGGTGTCTTGGTGGTTCAAAATGTCTTTAACAGATGCAGATGAGATCTTAGTTTATAAAACGAAAGTTGTCATATCTACTGTTACTATATCCTGCACATCGAAAATTGATCCATTCCTCCCTTTCCCTCGCTATCCCCTGCCACTTCTCCAAAATAAGGTATTTTCGTTTACAACATACTGATGCCACGGAATTTATTAAAATCTAAATTTATTACAAGAAATTGATAAGAAAAAGGTATGGTTTCTATTGTGGCTACTTAATGATCAAAATCGGAGTTGACTCCAATATATGTAATGCAGATGTTTTGGATACGCAATGTTGTTGCCAATTTGTTCCATTTAATAGCTGCTAATGCCCATGTGCTGTGAAGATATCTACCTGAGATTCAAAAATAACACATTGGCACATCAACGCAGATGAGGGATTGTTAAAACGTATACACTAGTCCCCCTTTGGCTTTCAAATTTTAAACAATTTCGTAAAAATGAATTCCCAATTTCATGAAGAGTAAACCGATAAAAGAGGGAATTCACAGGATGCTTACTTCTCTTATGTACGATTTTGGGCCTCAAAGTATTCGATGTATGACATCTGTTTATTTCCTTTTCAAACTAGTATCACATGTTGCACCAAACTTTGAAGTTCTTACAAGGCTTAAAAGTGTGTAGGATCATCATTAAGTCTTCACTAAGCAGTGGCTTGGCTAGGGGAAATAAAATGGGGGAAGGGGCAAGACTTTGGGGGAACCTGGGGGCCTTACCCCCATTAAAACTTTTGGGCCCATCCCTTCACTTTGCCTTAGAATGGGTCTTCCAATACCGTGCTTACCACTAGGGATAAGGAAATTTGATTATTTTGTGGCAATTGCCCTAGAAAACAGCGCTGGATGAGTCCTGAGGACCATCTTTTGCAAAACGTGGGGGCAATTGACCCCCACAGACGTCCCCCTGGCAACACCACTGTCCCTATTCTATTGAGATGTAAGACACTGCGCCCACAAGTTATAGCAGAATTGCAAGGCTAATCTTAGCTTTTTCTGTGTCTAAAAGCACAAAATGACTGTGATCTTTCTGTTTTACGCCTTCATTTTAGAATATCACGAGACGAATTGCTTGCCTGAAACATGATCTTTGTTCAGAGATCAAGTTTAATTGCTTTTTCTTTTGAAGTGAATTTCAATAAAATATCCCTCCATCAGTTTCATCCTTATGTGTGAATGGTAAATAGTCTTCATGATATTAGTTATTAGCTTGCGTTAGTCATTTAGATGCTACTATCAATCAATTTCAATCATATAAAGAAATCCCATGAGCTTCTGGCGGGCCAATGTTATCTGACACGATTCTGTCTGTTGTATTAAGTATCCAGTTCTTCATAGAAATACAATGAGGGTAATAGCGTGCCACGAAACCTGAGAATATCGTGACAAATTCTCACTGATGTAAGGAAATCTTAAAGTTTGATCCTCAAACTGTTTCTCCCGAGGAGCAATGCAATGGTGATAAATTCGACATGCCTTTAGAATACGTTATGATAGTAGGATCAGGAATGAGATGGGATAAGTATAAACCAAAGACGTCTTGATAATGCCTTAAGGAACGGAGATCATAAATGAAAATGAAACAAAATAATGACGAACCAACACGTCTCACGAATATATTACAAAACGGGGATCATAAGTGAGGATAAAATAGAATATTGACAAAAGCAACACGTCTTAAAAATACCTTACAAAAAATATATATATATATAAAATGAAATATCAAATTCAAAGTAGTAGAACGTAGATTTCTGTGTTACAAGATTAATTCTGAAAATGTTATAACATTCCCAGAATTATTCTTGTAAAAGTTCAAATGTTGTGATCCCAGATTGCAGTTTAATAGACATGTCATGTTCATAGACGAAAAATATGGTTTGTTACGCCCTTTTGTCACTTAAAGGAACCTTTGAAATAAGGAGTGGGTTTAATAGACAATTGTGAAGCATCCAAGTAGTAAGTGACCAACATAGCAGAAGTTATCATTTGTGATTAGCCAATATATAGCTTCACAGCGACAAGCGACTACGTCGTTTGTTGCTAGGGTGACAATCATTCGGTAACACTGCAGATCTCACTTTTAACCTAGATGTGACTCCATACAAACATGTTGAAGGCATCATTACATGCGGGGTCCAAGGGACATGGAATGATTGAAAAGTCATTCCAACAATAAGATGTATAATACCCCAAAGTCTGCTGATTGTGAAACACCATTTGGCAAAGATTCCTTTGGCGTCTAACTATATGCCAAAGAAAACAAGAAGCCTGCTTTTAAGCGTCTACATTACACCGCATTGATGGAAAGACTTAAGTAAAAGGTTGCCGACAGAGAGTACCCTATTCTTCTCAATTACAAAGCAACACACTGTTTGTTAGTTTATTTACTAACTTCTGGCCATCTGCAGTTAACATACAAGCGACAGAGGATAACATATAGCCCGATTCTTTTTCACAAATCCGCTTTTTGTTTGCCAGGGAAACGTTCAAGTTTGAGAGCAAATGAGTTTCGGAAGTAGTCAGCTATTTAATACAAGGTGAGAAGAATACCAATGCAAACACCCACCTAGTGTTTGGATCCTATTCGAACACATATTAATAAACACAATTAGCTGATTTCTTTCAAAGAATTACTTTGCGTTTACTCACGGGATATTGGTGGGAAGACGAACGATTTCAGAAGTCAAAGACAAGATTGTCACAGGAAACGTAACTACGTGGTTTTGACCTTACGAGTTTAAGATAAAACGCTCTAAAAAGTTATAAAATGGGGAATCGCAGTTGCAGAGGTTATAGGAATGTGAGTGAGAAGTAAACTACATTTAGCGGCTATCCTAAAATCTCTGCACAAAGAGAGAGGAGAGGTTGGATTATCGACAGGTCGTCAATGAAATTACCTACCAATACTAAATACTAATTGCATCAAGGAAAGTTGTAGAAGGACACTGACGTAGAAAGGCTACTGATGTGAAAGCCGGGGTCAAATGAGACATTGAACAAAGAGACTTATTGACCCCAGATCTTTGAAGATTTGTTTTATTTTAGCTTTAAGTATGAAAACATTGATTCTTTTACATTTTCATAAAGATACAAAAAATTGCAAGCTCCAAAACTTAGAGATTATATAAAGTTTTCATTTGCAAATGACTTAAAATGTCCAGTGCATCAAAGGGAATGTAATTTTACAATCTGTCCACTCCGTCAGGCCGATACTATAGAGAGATCTATCGGCCTATAATGCAAAAGTCTGTCTATTTAATGAAAAAATGAGGGACTTTGTGAGGGATTTCAAAGTACTTGGTATAAACCAGCGGTGGGCAAGGGAGAAACTTATATGGGAAATTATCTCAGGGATGTCATGGTCTACTTCTCAGATAGTGTTGATGTTTGTCAGAATGGGACGAACTCTGTATAACTAAGTTATTCCTTGCTTTACTAGGCTACGAGCATAGACACCACTTCATGTCAGTTTGCAGCCGTCATATTCAGACATGTCGTCTAACAACTAGCAGGATTAATGTTATATCTCAGCATTTGCTTATGACGTGGAGCAAGACTCCCTCCTTCTCCGTGAGTTAATCTTGTTTATATTTGCTGTAATTTCTCCCGTGTCCTTTCCTCACGACTGGTGCAAATAACTTTTGCATTTTGTCTCACACGTACACTATAAATCGGGACATTTTCCGATAATATCGGCAGCGCAGAAATTATGCCAATGTCCAAACAAAATTAATGTCGTTGTCGATTGCTTCGAGTGATTCGACTCTCGGTTTCGATTTTCGCAACAAATGCGGACAACAAATTTATGGAGTCTGAGACCGTTTTCCTCGATCGACTTGGTACCAAGCCCCCAGCAGATCTTCGAGAATTAAGATTGTGTCCACGGATGATGATTGGGTACGGACTTGATTCTCGCGACAACAGTTAACCGGAATTAAGTATTTCATCCAAACTAAGAGGAAGTAGGGCCATGTGCTTGTTTGGAGTAGCAGTCGATGACTGACTATTCATCTTAATAAAAAGCATAAAGTGGGATTTCGCTTGTAAATATGTTTACTAGAAATATACAGCCTGCTTGTCCATCAAATTTAATAGAAAACATTGTTAATTGATGTTTGTAAGGGCTGTCACTAAGCAGATACAAGCAAAGCATTTGATAAAAGGTCTGTTCGGAAACTTTGACCGAATTTGCAGATTGTCATCAGTTCATTTCATTTGCAAAAGTCTGTGTGTGGCAAGGCATTCAGCGTGACGGAATTCAAGGACACAAATGCATCAAGAAACAAAACAAACAAAACAAAAGAATGTCTTTACTGCCTACGTGCTAAGATATAACTCAATGATCAATATCTAGAACTCAACTAGTCAATTATAAGTTGCTTGTAAAGCGAGGCCTCCAAACTTGTGTTTTAAGCTTATAAAGAAATAATTATAGTTTGAACAACTATATCATTTACTACTACCTCTCCTGATACTACTACTACTCCCCCCCCTGTTACTACTACTAGCCCCCCTGATACTACTACTCCCCACTGTTACTACTACTACCCCCCTGTTACTACTACTACTACTACTACTACTATTACGACAGTAATGCAAAGAACTACATCGTCAAAAAAAATTATGAACATTGCAAAAAGAACTACTTATTACGTATTTTGCTTAAGAAATAAAGAATGGACACACCCAGACCTACTGAAATTTTAGAAAAAGTAATTGTAATTCTAGAGAACATTGTGTTAGTTAAGTACATATATATTTTTTTTCCCGTGTTAAAGATTCAAGTAGTCAATTCCAAGTTACCTGTAAAGTGAGACTTGAAATTGTATTTTAATGTCATAAAGAAATAAATTGAGTTTACACTACTACTACTATCAAAATTGCCACAAGAACTACTTATTACGTATTTTGGCCAAGAAATAGTGAGTAGACACATCCAGAGCTAATGAAATTTTAAGTAAAGTAAGTGTAACTCCTAGAAGTTTATTTTTTCATGTGTAAAATCGAAGTAGTCAATTCCAAGTTACCTGTAAAGTGAGACTTGCAATTGTATCTTAACGTCATAAAGAAATAAATTGAGTTTACACTACTACTTTAATAATTAAATAAATAATTGTAATGCTTATACATGCTTGATGGCAAGGTGCCACATTGGGTTAAAGAGGGAAAGGCCACAAGCCAAGGGCCCTGAAGAGAACCCTGACAACTTTCAATACAACCAAAGTTGCACAACAAATTTCATACTGTGGACAATTACTGCACATACATTTGAAGGAGATTTTCATGTTGCGTGTGACAAAGTGAGGGAAAAATGCAATGCCGTGGCCACTGAATGTATGTGTGGGGACATTGCCTCCTCTCCCACAGAATCAAAGGGGCTCACGACAATTTGCAACATAAAATGAAATGACAATATACGCGGGCATTAATGTGCACTGTTTTGACGGGGCTGCTGCGCGGGCATAGCAGTTAGTTCACAAGTATGTTAAATAGTAGAGTTAAAAAGTAATCATAATAATAAAAATACAATCATAAAAACGTGATAATAAGGAAACAGTTGGAAAAATCTGACAATGATTTGTGGTGCAGTTAGATACACACCTATACTAATTAGTAATACCAGTCAAATAAAAACAGTAAACTTTGCACAGCCTTTAAAATACATTATTTTATTTTGAATTGAGTGTGAACCAATATTCAGACGTCGCTAATATATCCTCTTGTTGATGTCAAGCACTTGTCAACACAGTCTGCACTTACACGACAAGTAGATAACCTACATTTAATCTACATCTGTCTACAAAATGCTCCTTACTTTAAGCTGGTAGAGGATGTCGGGATTTGATTAGTGTAAATAAATTAAGGCTGCACGGAAAATTCGTTTCTGCTCCCATTCCTACTGCAGTAAAGTGTGAAATGTCAAGTTCTACTTGATTATAGGATTATGAGTCTAATGACGTGTAACAAATTGTACAAATTATCCTCTCATAACAGGTAATTTTATCAAATTGACGTCCTAGACCAGGGATTCCTGCTCACGTACATAAGAAGATGCCAGTGAATGAAACGTCCCTTGTCCGTGTTGCTCAACTTGCTTTTCATTGTTTACCAGTAGGACGCCAAGAGGTTTATTCCTCGTAATAGGATTTAAATATCTTTTGCCCCAACATTCTTGCAAGCAAGCTAATAATAAAATTCTGTTGAGGCAATATTGCACAGCGAAATCTGGCTTTATTCAGTGTGTATCCACAAAAAGGCTTTATATTAATTGGATATTATAGTATACAAAACATTTGAGACCTCACTAATCCTTATCTTTTCGCAACGCATCACGACAAGTGAGTTTGTTGCTGACGTATTTACATCGAACACATGACTTAATCTTCATCACACCAGGAATGCCTGGGAATAATTATGCGTTAGTGATTATGCATGTACTATCCATAATTATGCATTATTTATTAAGTATACACTCGCAGACATAGATAGGTTATTTATAACAGCCCTTGTATGCACTATCCATAGTTATGGATTATTCATCAAATATGCACTATCATAATTATGCACTATCCGTTAACATTAAGTATGCACTATCTATAATTATGCATCACCATTACGTATGCACTGTGCTTTAATTATGCACAACCTTTTGCTTCTTCAGTTGTACCTACGCAACATCACGTATCATAGCATCACAACTTGACTTGTGCTCCAACCATTCTTTACTTTTGAATCAACACATACACACAGCAATTAATTTACAACTTATTGTGCTCGTTAATTAACCCTAAAAAAGTTTGTAGTTCCCGCCGTGCTCTTTCTGTCCCTGCACAATACTGATAGTAAGCTTTAATTTGCGGAATTTACGCATCTTGTAGTCTAAACTTCACAATGCTCAGCCCTCACAGTAAGCATTGACGTGAACGCACCTCGATCCAAACGACTAACTGTGGAAAAATCCCTCCTCCAGTCCACAATATGTAGCGAGGACCTTGCTCTGTAATAAATGCTTGTGTAGTATTGGCATGCAAAGTTATAATTTGGAAATTAATGGCACCGACAACAGTTAAACTAGGGTAAATCCCTTGGAAGTTTGGAAAATCTGCAGCGACACGAATATTTTGCTGACTAAAAACAACGAGCATGCATGCTTGTAAAACCAAGCATTGCCTGGTTTACAAGAATCTATACCATAAAAGCCATATCAAGCTCTCATTAACTTATGAGGGTTCTACAGGAGGGACCAATAAAGGGGTGCTTATGGAGAAGTGGGCTTATTTTAAAAAGTCAGGATTAAATGGTAGACAATATCATACTATTTTACTAATTAATTAAAACTGTATTTTATTGTCCAGGAATCCTACATTTCCTAGCAGCTGCAAGCACATAGATATTACAATATCTTAATATTCAAGGTAATATTTTACGGAGCTTAGGGGGTTCTGGGACTGTCGTTCCTGCAGTGCTGGCACCTCTTGCCGACCGCCAGGCAAAGGCTCTGTCCGACAGAAAGCTTACAAAACGAGACACCAGGAAGAAAAATGGTAGGCTCCTTTCCGTAACAGCTCCAGAGAAAACCGCGGACCTTCGAGCATTCCTGAATGTCGTCGCTATAAACAACAGTCGTGGAGCGGTGTGACGCAAATGGTCTTCACACTATTCGAAGCTGGGTTCCCCCACCAGCTTCCATCGTTGATATCTAAACTGAGATATCTAAACACTAGAAAGAATCAGTATGAGAAAAAGTTCGACATCCTTACTACGTGAGGGGGCACTCGTAATTGTACTCTCACTGGATCTAAACTTCCCTATTACATCAGGAGAGCCATGTAACTTACTATGGCAACTTGGTTATCTGTGATACAACTTACGTTAACACTCCAGTAAGTTCATTTAGGTTTCTACAGGGTATTTTACACATTTCACCTTAAGAGCAAATGACCATAATGAAGGAGTACAATCAAACCTCCAAATACCTGTCACCTCCGAACAGCGGCGAGCTCCCCATAACGGCAAACTCCCGATAACCCACGCAAAAGTTCAGTCCCAGCGCTTTTCCGTATAATTGCCTATACAGAGAACCTCCGAAACATGGCTACCTCCCAATAACCTTAAGCAAACACTTAGGTCAGTTCCAAGTTTGGCTTCCAAGATCGTTGTTAGATCCACTATACCTCGGAGGCTCTTCTGCTAGAATACATACACATACAATAAGACATGTTGATTGTTATGTAAAAGGCGAGTATTATTAGCTAAAGAAAAATTCCACCTTACGTTTTTAAGACGATTGAAGGCAATTTAACAGAGTTAGCAAATGGTATATAAGATAATTGAGAGCGATCTACAACGCTGAAAGAAGATCTTATTAAAATTGTTTTGAACAAAAGTAAAATAGTGGTAATCTAAATTATGTTAGAACCATTTTTCTACTAATGCTGTCATAAAAATAATAACAAAAAAATAGCTTGAAGGCTAAATAGAGTTATGGTTAAGTTATTATACAAAAATCCGGCATGATTACCAGGTAGAGCAATCTCAGGTAATAGCTACATACGTAGGTACTTCGTCCTTTGATTCTAATTTGTAAAATAGCAATGCAGCTCTGATCCTCGTTTCCCTGTTATTGTTAGCATGTATTTTTTCATTCTTGATCTTCTTAACATGGTTTCGTTTTTAACATACTAAATTTATATAATTCTCACCATTCTACAATACATCCACAGTTTAGAAGTTTATTAAGTATACACTCGCAGACATAGATAGGTTATTTATAACAGCCCTTGTATGCACTATCCATAGTTATGGATTATTCATCAAATATGCACTATCATAATTATGCACTATCCGTTAACATTAAGTATGCACTATCTATAATTATGCATCACCATTACGTATGCACTGTGCTTTAATTATGCACAACCTTTTGCTTCTTCAGTTGTACCTACGCAACATCACGTATCATAGCATCACAACTTGACTTGTGCTCCAACCATTCTTTACTTTTGAATCAACACATACACACAGCAATTAATTTACAACTTATTGTGCTCGTTAATTAACCCTAAAAAAGTTTGTAGTTCCCGCCGTGCTCTTTCTGTCCCTGCACAATACTGATAGTAAGCTTTAATTTGCGGAATTTACGCATCTTGTAGTCTAAACTTCACAATGCTCAGCCCTCACAGTAAGCATTGACGTGAACGCACCTCGATCCAAACGACTAACTGTGGAAAAATCCCTCCTCCAGTCCACAATATGTAGCGAGGACCTTGCTCTGTAATAAATGCTTGTGTAGTATTGGCATGCAAAGTTATAATTTGGAAATTAATGGCACCGACAACAGTTAAACTAGGGTAAATCCCTTGGAAGTTTGGAAAATCTGCAGCGACACGAATATTTTGCTGACTAAAAACAACGAGCATGCATGCTTGTAAAACCAAGCATTGCCTGGTTTACAAGAATCTATACCATAAAAGCCATATCAAGCTCTCATTAACTTATGAGGGTTCTACAGGAGGGACCAATAAAGGGGTGCTTATGGAGAAGTGGGCTTATTTTAAAAAGTCAGGATTAAATGGTAGACAATATCATACTATTTTACTAATTAATTAAAACTGTATTTTATTGTCCAGGAATCCTACATTTCCTAGCAGCTGCAAGCACATAGATATTACAATATCTTAATATTCAAGGTAATATTTTACGGAGCTTAGGGGGTTCTGGGACTGTCGTTCCTGCAGTGCTGGCACCTCTTGCCGACCGCCAGGCAAAGGCTCTGTCCGACAGAAAGCTTACAAAACGAGACACCAGGAAGAAAAATGGTAGGCTCCTTTCCGTAACAGCTCCAGAGAAAACCGCGGACCTTCGAGCATTCCTGAATGTCGTCGCTATAAACAACAGTCGTGGAGCGGTGTGACGCAAATGGTCTTCACACTATTCGAAGCTGGGTTCCCCCACCAGCTTCCATCGTTGATATCTAAACTGAGATATCTAAACACTAGAAAGAATCAGTATGAGAAAAAGTTCGACATCCTTACTACGTGAGGGGGCACTCGTAATTGTACTCTCACTGGATCTAAACTTCCCTATTACATCAGGAGAGCCATGTAACTTACTATGGCAACTTGGTTATCTGTGATACAACTTACGTTAACACTCCAGTAAGTTCATTTAGGTTTCTACAGGGTATTTTACACATTTCACCTTAAGAGCAAATGACCATAATGAAGGAGTACAATCAAACCTCCAAATACCTGTCACCTCCGAACAGCGGCGAGCTCCCCATAACGGCAAACTCCCGATAACCCACGCAAAAGTTCAGTCCCAGCGCTTTTCCGTATAATTGCCTATACAGAGAACCTCCGAAACATGGCTACCTCCCAATAACCTTAAGCAAACACTTAGGTCAGTTCCAAGTTTGGCTTCCAAGATCGTTGTTAGATCCACTATACCTCGGAGGCTCTTCTGCTAGAATACATACACATACAATAAGACATGTTGATTGTTATGTAAAAGGCGAGTATTATTAGCTAAAGAAAAATTCCACCTTACGTTTTTAAGACGATTGAAGGCAATTTAACAGAGTTAGCAAATGGTATATAAGATAATTGAGAGCGATCTACAACGCTGAAAGAAGATCTTATTAAAATTGTTTTGAACAAAAGTAAAATAGTGGTAATCTAAATTATGTTAGAACCATTTTTCTACTAATGCTGTCATAAAAATAATAACAAAAAAATAGCTTGAAGGCTAAATAGAGTTATGGTTAAGTTATTATACAAAAATCCGGCATGATTACCAGGTAGAGCAATCTCAGGTAATAGCTACATACGTAGGTACTTCGTCCTTTGATTCTAATTTGTAAAATAGCAATGCAGCTCTGATCCTCGTTTCCCTGTTATTGTTAGCATGTATTTTTTCATTCTTGATCTTCTTAACATGGTTTCGTTTTTAACATACTAAATTTATATAATTCTCACCATTCTACAATACATCCACAGTTTAGAAGTTTTCAAATCTTTCTTAATAGTACCTGAGATAGTCCAGTAATTGCTTTATGGATACGTTTGCCAGTTTGCCTAGTGCTGTATCTTAAAGTAAAACATATTGATAATGTCTCAACCACAGTTGCAAATTAGGGTGCCTGGGGATCTCATATCCCCAACAGGTTAACCACCCGGTACCAGTCGGGCGAGTCGCGCAGATCGCTAAGAAGTTGTGCCTTCAATAAACACTACACAAGTTCTACCCTTAAGTTGCTAAGAATTAAACAAAAACATCTTTTACACACCACGCGTTATGAACACGTACAGCACGACTGAGCCAATCAAAGAACACACTGTATATATAGTACAGATACAGCCTCGTTTTCACACTTATGACGTAATCGTAATATAATGGAAAGATGCAGATGATTGGTGTAAAACGGATATTTCAACAATAAGATGCATCCTAATGTCAGTTACACTTATGTTCAGATGGAAAATAGGGGGGTTTCTTTGGTTTACTTCAATCTTCAGTAAATTGAGATATTTTTACTGCTTTTCGAAGCTTTGAAAAGGTAACTAGCTAACTACGGTGGTAATAACGTTTTCGCGGAATGTACGTGCATAATCCGAAATCCATGTTATGCGCGGCGAAGGATGCACTAACTTCAAGGAAATGCGAGAAAGTCGGCATGTTTTTGCGTTTTTGCAGAAATCGGTCCGTTGAGGCGAAAACACGGTCCCTTGAACGTACACCGTCCTAAAAAATTGCATTTGCGCCCCTGGTCTCAGCCTTAAAGACTTTAAATTATTTGTTTAGCTAGGACGGTCCAAGGCATAAACGCACGGAATTCATGCATCATTTATTTTGACTCTAATGTAGCACATGTTTAATTTTACGCAGGATGGTTTAGACTGCAGGTTCATACGAAAAGCTACCAGCGGGATGTATACAGTACACCTTAATTTCGTAGTAACCCACACAAGTTGTATGTAAGGTGCCGGTTAAAACACTATTACAGATATTGAAGCCATATGAACGAGGCATCAGGTTTGATTCGTCACTTAGAAAAATAAATCTAATTTTTCTGAATGAATGCTACTCAATACCTCATGTATGGTAGAAGAGAGTTGGCCACAACTGAACTTCAAAATTCATGTGTTCATTCAACAAGCCTTAACACGTCTGTTACCAAAAGAATATCAATTTGTAACTTTACCCGCATTTTTGAAGAAGAAAACAAGTCATCAGTGAATTTTTGACCTACAAGGCCTTAGTTAAGCGACAGAATAACAATTTGACAGTAAATAGGTCATGTTTTTACAGATCTTTCCGTAGAGCTATTCATAATCTTGTTATTGTCCTTTGTCTCTGTTATGATTGGCTCTCTCGAAGCTGTTAAGTCCCAATCCTCCATATCTATATCTACATGACCTATGTACTGTCTCTCATTCTGTCGCTTGACTACGACCTTGTAGGTCGAAAATTCACTAATGGATTGTTTTCTTCTAGAAAAGGACGGATTAAGTTACAAGTATTACATTTATTTTGTCATGTACTAGTTCGACAGCCTTACATTGCTGTGAATCTGTCTTTCACCAAGCCAAACAAACGGAAAGTTAATAGCGCAAATCCGAAAATTAAGAGCGAATGGACTGATAAGTTGTTATTTACTTTCTAAGCCAAAAAGAGCAATAAGCCATGTTAACTGAGTAACCATACAATTTCCTTGATGAACAAACACGAATGAAGAAGTACTGCGCATCAAATTATGATTTGTTTTCTAAACATTTTCCTAAGGGCTCTGAGGAACTGCATAACAAGTGCAAGGACTGCTATCATATTTTCAAACGCATCAGGTGACCCTCGGCTGCTTTTGTAGCGCACGTGAATGTGGCATGGTATCTACCCCGTGTAAACCTTGGACCCTGGTAGACAGATATGGCATTTTACTCATGCAAAGACTCTTAATCATTGCACACTTGTTGTCATTGATGAAATAGTGATACATAAGGGCCAGTTCGTTTCTTAGAAAAACTCTTCTCTCATATCCATCTACACTTAGCAGAATGCAATTACGTGGACGGGATGCCTCAAGAAAAGTTTTAAAAAAAGCCCCGGGTGCGGATTTCACGCCCTTGTTATTCTCCAAAGTTTTCTCTCTAATGAAGAAAAACTAGATTTATAGAAAATATGTCTGATGTTTAATAATGAAGCAGAATTTCGTCCTGCAACAAGAGAGGTTATGTTTTTATTAATGATGACATTATCCGGATAGAAACTACTTCAAATGCTCCTTTGCTTGAAAATATTACTTTCATTTTGACAGTGTGCGCAAATCCGACTGGATCTGTGACCAAACTAGAATTTCCAACAGCCAAGTAACATTCAAGAAATCGCACGTAAATTGTTTTATTTGAAATATCCAAATGTATTATGATAAATCCATGATTTAACAGTTAATTGCATTAAAAAGTCTCTAAATCAAGGGCATATATACAGATTATTTTGATTGCTACCTCAGCATAACATCTGCTAAGCAGTAATGCTACAAGGTTCTAGATTATTCTGAATTCACTGATTGGCTGTTGTTTTTGCTGCGTCATATGACGTCGTCATTATCAAACGCTTATGACAGTTACTATTATCACTATAATTGCTTATTATGTAATGCTCTTAAACTAACTCGAAAATGATGAAGTGCTAACCAAACCACCGCACAACAGTACAATGCAACTTTGATAAGATAGTGTCAGTATCCCACGATAAGGAAAATTGCAATAAAAAAGCCGAAAATGTTTGAAACAACTTACACTTAAGAATTCAGCATTTCTTATGTGAATCCTATCAAAAATGAGAACTTTGTTGCATGATCAATAAGACAGTTCGCGATTGTCTTAGAATGTTCGGACTACTTTGAGTTAAACTACGCCACAGTAAAATCAAGGGGATGTCAGTTTTCTCTGACCCAACATGCTTAAAAGAATAGAAATCCTTACAATGATAGACAATGATAGTAATCTTACACATTAAAAAATTATTTTGCAGTTAATTAATTTTTGAGACATTTGAAGCCAGTAATGTTACAGAAGGACTGTTCATGTATGTGCTTTATGATGAGTCAGACAGGAGTAATTAATATTAACCCTAAAATTGGTCACCTTTAACAAAAATATGGCTCCTATAACCAAAATATGGCTCAGTTTATTTTGTCACCCATTTATCGTTATCATATAGATTATTGCACGTTGTAAGAACTTCCAACTTACATGTAGTATTTATGATTATTGATGGACTTCAAAATCTACACCTATACTTGTTTCAAAGTGTTGTAGGTTTAAATATGACGGGAACCGTTTTATCATACTCACCACAGTGTTTCTACTGGACGATATGATCTACAAAAAACGTATGTTCAAAAATGACGTAATGTTAGCATTTATTTACTGCCAGAAAAAAACTTGCTTGCACTTTTTTTATCAAACCTGGTGCTGATACAAGATTTTGGTCATGTTGCTATTTGAAGATGATGGTCATGTTGCTATTTGAAGATGATGTTCATGTTGCTGTTTGAAGATGATG
>JANTCA010081259.1:0-14531 GCA_024741275.1 Chironex yamaguchii
TTCTTTATGAATCGATAATCAAAACTTATGAATTCCAAAAATAAAATTTTCGTGACGTCACACTTTACCACTCTATTACACTTATTTCGACTTTAGTGCGACTTGACGCAGGCTTCATGTCAAGCGTCGTATTTAATGTGTGGAATAAAATACAATTTCTATAATGAATTAAGTTATTCTTAATTCTGAATTAAATTATTTATTTAATTCATACATTATGTCTGACGCATGTAAAAAACGACGTTTGATTTGGAGTCGCATAAACGTCGCATAATGCGACCGGGTACAGTAGACTCCCGGTTATTCGAACTGGCACTTGTTCGAACATCCCGCTTATTGGAACCGTTTTTCATTCCCCGTGGATATTCCTTAGCAAGTTCAGCTAGAAACCCTTCAGTTATTCGAACCTTCAGTTGTTCGAACTTTCGTTTATTCGAACCGATTTTTGAACCCCCTTGACCAATAAAACTGTCAGTTATTCGAGTTTTTTTAATTTTTAAAAATTTTTTTTCTGCAAATTTTTAGCTGATATCCGTTAAAAACGCAGATCATTAGCAGATGATAATATATTATAGGTATTTTACAATTTACAAATTATTTCTTTCAACAATGATACCATCCGACTTTTCCCTCATGCCTTTATCGTCAACCAAATTAACAGCCTAAACAAACATAAAGCAGACTTTCAGTTATTCGAACATTCGGTTATTCGAACTAAATTTTTATCCCCCGTGGAGGTTCGAATAACCGGGAGTCTACTGTATGTGGAATAATATAATTTTACTCAACTATAATTCATCACATGCAGATAATTCAAATCAAATGCTGACATTTTGCATGCTAATTGTAATTGCATTCCACACATTGTAAAATGCCACGTATGATTTAGGCCTTACAGATTCTTACGAGATCAAATAGACAGTACGTATCGTCTCTATTCAAGGAAACGATTTTGACTTCACTTTCGCGATTGAAATTGCTCTATTTCACAATACGAAACCTAGGGAAATTGAAACATGTTCGATTTCTGGGAACTCACGCCCACTCCTGTTGTGTTGTATAATTAAAATCACACGCATTATATTAACAAGCAAATGATTAAAAGTGTCATCAAAAAATGGCCCCAAGTAAATGACACCAGCTTTGACATTTGACCTTCATCACCCCGTATTGTAGTTACAGCTGTTGATTGGTGTGAGACCGATTACACTATCCTCTCACTCATATAACACTCCTAAGGCAAAAACATTTCCTGATGTCTTTGTTTTCGTTCATCTCCGAAGACAGAAATGTGGTAACCACGAGGGGGATAAACCTTGCCTTTTTAAAAAAAACATGATTCTTGATATTGGGACCAAATTGCATTAAACCACGGTAGAAACAATAACTAATTAATGTGACTTGGTCACAGGGTGGCCGAGATGGGGGCTTCCGCTCCACCAATTCTCGTCAGAGTTTTTGTTGATTGTACGTAACGTGATGTATTCCTGTTGGTTATCGCCTGTGTTTATATTGAATACACAATACGCAAAATGCAATAATAAATATTCTTTTGTAGTAAAAATTTTCACGTTTTTCGTACATAAAAAGTAATTATTTGTCTTATTCAAAGCAATTTTTCTCTGTGCTTTTACAAGTACAACTTTATACTGTTATTCACAAAAATTGACCTAAAGGAGAGGCAGCTGCAGTCCCAAACATTAAGGCTATGTATTTTTTATGGGGAGGAAAGTTTTCCCTTTCCCCTCAATCGATACTCAATTATAACGTACTTTAAGAATGATTCATTGGTTTAAGGATTAGCACTGTTGAATTCAATGGGCTTTTGTGTTTGATCTGCGTTCGTGAGAATGTGCATTTCGAAAAAAAATCAAATGACGTACTTCCTGTATGTGTCGTCATAAGAATAATATCTAAAAGTCCAAGAATTGTTTTCATTGGTAGTTGGCTTGCAGTACTAATAATAACGAGATAACCTTTAATATTTCTCTTTCTCGTGGTTGATCAACTCAGACAGAAACTTGTTGAGTTGAGTGTTAGTCACTGAGTGAAACCGTCTAAAACATTTCATTTTTACAATCATGGCGTTTATGAGGCAGTGCTGTTGTTGCTGTGACTTGAGGACTGGTGTGATGCTTATTGGCATTTTCTCGATCATCGGATGTGGTATTAATATTGTCAACGAAGTACGATCACTCGTTCAGCTCCCCGAAGCAAGGGAATACCTAGCTAAACATCCCGTCGATACAGAAAAGTATGGCTTCACCTTGGAGGTACTTGATGGGCTTGAAGTGGCCAACAAGATTGCCATCGCGATGTCAGCAGTAAGCTTGTTGTCGGCCATCTTGTTACTTATTCCCGCCTGTCACACTGTACGCCAAGAAGCTCGCCGATTTCGCACTTTGTTGTTTGGCTGGATTGGCTGGAATATTGTAGGAATTTTATTCGCCCTCGGATTTGGAGCATGGATTTTGGCAAAGTTCAACAACCCAATTGTCGCAGCTGCATTGGTCGTTGGATTTGGATTGAGTATTCCGTTAGGAATATATTTCATTGTCGTGGTCGCCGCCTTCTATATCGAGTTAGGAGAAGAACCTCACCAAATGGCGGGAGTCGTGGTGCAATCCAGCGTTCCGTATTCCAATTTTCAAAATCAACCTCCACCGCCTTATGCTCCAGGTGGACAAGAGTACCCTGCTAAGGTAGGGATGGTATGAAAGGGACACTGCTTAAGATTGTAGTGGCGGTCTAGTTTTAATTTGGTCTGACAGAAACTTTAGCAGAGAGACTAGAATGTTGAAGAATCGTGAAGTAGAACTTCGGCAAGTATTTACATTTGCGTAGTCACGCAAACTCATCGTGACTCTGATGTCTCGCAGGCAACGCAAAATTACTTTTGACTTTTTGATTAGTTGTCCTTGTCTTGGGAAGTATCAGCAGGAGTTTACATATTATGAATGTATTTCGCTTAATTAGCCTCGTCCGTACGTTTGTGACCTGTTGTCACTTTTGCCGATATCATGGTGGATCTCTTTTTCATAAGTAGTGTACAAGGTGGTCGCGTTGTTTTACTTTTGTAAATGGTCTGTGATTTCGGATGTAAGTGAACACCAGAGACGGTAATCTAACAAGGAATTAAGGGAACCCACCTCTGCGGCAAAATCTTGTGATTTTGTCAATGTATCGTGTGTATGTATGTATTGTACGGGCTACTGTACTCTTAGGCGTCTAGGTTGACCAGGGTCTTCCTAGCGAACGGCACCGATTCTTTAGGTAGAGTAGCAAGCCACTCTACTTTCCCTCGAGTAGACCCAAAAGTACGCTGTCGTTCAGCGTCCCCCGCAGGGCAGCTGACAAGCCAATGCTCGACGGTATGTATCGTGTGTATCCCTGATCAGTGTAGAATCGTTGAGGCCGTTTTCGTATGTCGTCATTTTCACTGTGTTTTCGGATTTTGTTTAACCGTAATCGTTTCTGTACTCCGATCTACTCCGTTTTGAATGACTCCAGTTTTGAACATCGTTTTCGAGTTTCTCCATTAGGTGTCAAATGACTCAGTTTTCGAGGGTATTAACGGGAACGAACAATTTGAAACGTATCCATTTAGCTCGAAAACGGAGTAGTGGAAACAGTCTGAAGGTGCCCTGCGATGTGATGCATTACCTTTGCAGCGGAGACCGTAACTTCACCATACTTGAAACTTTTTGTTTGTATTAAAGACTTAAAGTTTCTGTTTCTGTATAATTTAGTAAATTAGGCATTCTTTAGTCAGCAGATTTGGCAAAGTTGTTGATAACACTTTTTTAAAAAACGAACCAGTAAACTTTATAAATTTTTGAGGCTGAATTGTTAATTTGTTTTTGAATTATTAGTGTGTAGTCAATGAGACAATATACCAACAACATTGGATATTTATGAAACGGATATTGTTTTAATGACAGTGGCAACTCAAGTTTTAAATCAATTGCACTTCAATCTTGTCAATATCTTCAAGAGAAATGTAGTCTTCTGTGCCGTCTGAAAACTACATTATATTCATCAAAGAGTTCATTGGAACATTGATATTTCCTATAACCCAGCCATTTTCGTATAGGGCTTTTATTTTCTGGCCAATGTCACACGTCCTGTCCTTCCTTGGCAACAGGATTGACTGGGTCATCTGTTGGTTCATCTGCAGACTCGACACTGTTACTTTATGAATGGAAATGACATTGCCGGTTCAAGATACTTATTGGGTGGGGGCACTTGGTAGTTGGGAAGCCCCTCTGCAAAAATTTGCTTATCAGTTGAACAGTCCGCAGAAATAAGACATCCAGTTTTTAGCCATAGTTTTCCTCTGAATTCGCCATAATCCGAGCAAATCAATCACCTGTAAGCTTCGCCGGCCCAACGGGTTATTAAAATTCGGACTTTCGTCACAGTATAAGGCCCTGCATTTTCATGACATCTATACGTATGTTCTTCGCCATCTAACCATTTATGATGCTCTTGCTCCATCAAGGATCTTAGCATTTTGCCATAGTCGGCATCAACTGGCTGCCAAAGATCCGTATCATTCGGCAAACCATACCAAACTATGCCAGAGCGATCATTCACAGCATTGTTGAATTGAGAAGTTGTTTGGCTCGTCAGATTACCCACGAAAAGTAGAAACTTTTTTGAGTCCTTCGGTGATGAGTTTTAATGTAAGTATACTCAAACAGAGACACCGCAGTTGAGCTTTCTTAAACAATGACTACTATCTAAGAAGAACAGCTAAATCTGACGCAATGTAATAAAGCTAAAACGAAAACCACGAATGGAACATAATACGGGATGTAGGACGGGGGACATGGTCCAAAGCGGCTACACAGTGGTTCTACAAGGAGTTTTAAATCTTGAAATTGTCTTAGTCAAGTTATTTTTTCTGAGCTTTAATTGAAATTTCTATTCTTTTTGGTTATTTTTGGAGGTCTTTAAGAGTCCAAGGCAACAAATTTAATAATTCTTGTGCCATTAAGTATGCCTGGACTATGGTATGAAACTTGTAACTCTGCCTTAAGGTTTTTCATGTATATGTACGTGTCCTATTATTGAATAGATTGTGTAATGCATTAAAAGATTTGTTTAAAATTGATTCATATATTAACCAGTTGGATTGCAGTCTCGTGAGCCCCCCTTTTAAGTTAATAGTTGCGGTACAGGTTGTACTTGTTAACCCGTCAGGAAAACGGGGGTCTTACTTTCATGTGAATAAGTCGTACATTGTAAGGTTATTTTGATTTAGCTAAATAATATTGTAATACGCAGTTGCTGTATCAAACCTTGGTAGCCTCAACAAAATAATCTGGTATAGTAAGGGTACATATTGGGTTGTCTCATCTGCTTTTTGGTCTATCATATCATAGCTTGAAATGCTTTCATGTAATTGACTTAGATACATTGAAGTCTCCAGGAAAGAACTTTCTTGGTTGTTAGGACAATAAGGCGATTTAGGGAGTGGTAACACTGAATTTAATGAGTGGGAAGCTCAGAAAGTTGTTGAGAATTACTGGTGTCAATCAAATAAGGCAGTGCAACAACAAAAATGAAATGAAAAATTAAGAATTAACAAAATTTGCTCAGGTTGTTGTTATTGGGAAGCATTTTCTTGACCCCACTCGATGGCTGCTGGCGGGGGAGCCCAGCTCCAAATAGAGTGAAGACCATGTGCATTGCAGCGCTTGACAACTATTGTTTATAGCGACGACATTCAAGGTATGCTTGCAGGCTTGTGGTCTCCGGAGCTGTTAGGAGCAGAAGCCCACCATTCTCCCTAGTGTGTCATTTTACAGGCATTTAGCGGAACGGAATAGTGACCCGGGGCTGGCAGGAAGGGCCAGCACTGCAGGAATGACGATACTAGAGTCCCCCAACCATTCCTGATGATTTATGATTATGATTTTTCGGGCATAAAAGGTTCAATGAAATTAGGGTAGTTGTGCCACGACAAGGGGGCTTACAAAACTTTTTTACAGCGAGCAGGAATTTTGGATTTGTCTAAACATTACCTGCTTTTTATAGACGTTTTCAGTTCTCCTTAACAACCGCACATGGCAACAGGTTCAAGGGGCAAACACAGCTGATCGCGACATCAAAACCTTACGTTGTGGTGCAAAGTAAATGAAATGCCGAAAAGCTGCATTGCCAATGTAGGCAGCAATTATGGATGGATGGCTTTAGGGTTTCAAGCTTTTGGGCCGTCTTAGCTTTTGATATCTGTTATGCTTTTGGATACAGAGTCAGAAAAGTACCGAAAAGTCCACTTAGAACTATAAAGAGTACCTGAAGAAAGCTTTTAGTAAAATTCCCACGCAGAAAGCTCTCACCGGGTATTTCCCTCCTTGAGAACTCCCACCTAGGAAATCTCCCACCCTGAATTCTCCCTCCCAGAAGATTCCCACCCGATACTTCCCTCGGAGAATTCCCACCCAGGAAATATCCCTCCAACACGGGAGGAAACTAATAAGGAATGGCTACATGTACAATTATCATAAGCCTCTCGCTACTGGAAACACGTCGTGAGAATTTGTTAAAAGGAGGGGAGCCAAGAATTATCCTGGTACATTCAATGCAATGTAAAATGTGTGCTGAACCGAAGGGTCAAGACCACCAATGAAACAACACAAGTGTAAGCTGGTGAACTGATTGGTGTTTTGGAAGCTGTGGCGGTAAATCTACCACCACCGCATCATATGCACCAAATAGTCAGATGGCAAAGAGAAACGAACAAAAATTTGCCTCTGTTGTCTGCAAGTAGGGGGAGGCATCCCTATTTTGCCACATCCCTATTTTGCCACATCCCTATTTTGCCACAAGAATTTCAGTTAGAACATTCCGGACAGCAGTTCCTACTTTTTGATAGTGGAGTTGGAGATGCAAATTGCATCTTTATTTTTGGCTCACCCGATACGGTCTCTTTGTTGGTACAATCCGTGCTTTGGTTTTGTGACGGAACATTCCAAGTGGTTCCAGAAACAGTTTACCAGCTGTACACAATCCATGCAAAAGTAGCCACGAATATATTTCCGTGCCTCTATGATTTGTTGTCGAACAAGACCCAGATTACATACCAACAACTGTTACATGAAGTGTCAAACATCACCAAGGCAGCATCACCAACCAGCGATTTCGATTTCGAGAGGCAGCATCAAATGCTTTTGGGGCAGATTTTCCCAATTGTTCTCTGACCGTTTGCTTTTTCCACTTGTCTAACCCGGCCCTAACAATATTTGGAAAAAGTCCATACTGGCCTTCAACAGCAATACCAGGATGATGATGAGTGTTCCATGCATGCTTGCATGATCATGGCTTTGGCGCTCATTCCTGTTGGTGATATAGATGCCGCATTTGTCGATTTATATGATGCGATAAACATTAATTTTAGTAATGAGTTAGACCATGTCTTGAACTATATTGAAGACACTTGCAAGGGCAGGCTGCGCAGAAATGGTCAGCGCGCAGATCCTATGTTCCCTCGAGACATATGGAATATGTACAATCACAGGAGAGATGAAATTCCTCGTACAAACAACCATATTGAAAGCTGGCACCGGGATATGCAGTGTGATGTCAATGCGTGCCATCTAAATATTTGGAAGTTTTTAAATCCCCTAAAGAAAGAGGAAAATATGACTCGCGGAATTTTCAACAACTCCTCCTGAAGAAGGTAGATGAGCGAAAAAATTGCTCTATGAAAAAAATCGATTGAAGGAAACATGATATCTTACCAAGCCGTTTTCGTAGGCAATGCACCTTTTATCTGTTACAGAACACCTTGTTCAAGAAAATCTCGTTAGTTATGAGAAGGATGGACCTTTCATCATCTCTATGACTTGATGCAGGAGTTTTGAAGTTGTAAATTTGCATGAGCGCTAAAACATTCTTTAAAATTAATCT
This sequence comes from Chironex yamaguchii, assembly GCA_024741275.1. Taxonomy (NCBI): domain Eukaryota; kingdom Metazoa; phylum Cnidaria; class Cubozoa; order Chirodropida; family Chirodropidae; genus Chironex; species Chironex yamaguchii. The sequence goes on from JANTCA010081259.1 coordinate 7,918, forward strand.
TTTTGAATTTAAATATGTTAATACAGGAAACACTGAAGTGCATTGACTAGAATAGGGAGCGACATGGTATTGAGTTAGTATCGTCGGACACTTGTAAATCATCGGAAGAGAAAGAATAGGGAGCGACATGGTATTGAGTTGGTATCGTTGGACACGTGTAAATCATCGGAAGAGAAAGAATAGGGAGCGACATAGTATTGAGTTGGTATCGTCGGACAGTTGTAAATCATCGGAAGAGAAAGAAGAGATATATGGCAACCTTTTTTGAGAAGCATAGATAGAAATCTCCGAATGCAGGTTGCACTTTTCAAAGATTGGGTGACATGTTTTAACAGCATGTTTAGCCAGTTGAAGCCAGCCATCACTTCCTCCTAGAGAACAGCCATTTTGCACTTGCAAAGATAAAATGACTGCCAAAACAGGCGATTCTGCTATAGGACAACATTTACTAGAAACTCAATGCGCCAAAATGCTAGATCGTCCTTTAATCTAAGCGTATTGGGATCTGTCTACATTAAAACAAGAAAACCAGTACTCTGTAGGCAGGAGGAGTTCATTTTTTCACTTCGATTCTTCCAATTTAATGCTTTGCTTCTTGTTTTTACCTTTCTTGTTAAGATTGGCTAGTTTTGATCCATGTTTCTTATAAAAAATTTGCCATATATCTAGACTTTTCTGTCTGAGGATTCATACTCAGACCTTCTGACGACTGAATGTTTGAATCATTTCCAGAAAGCACTTGAGACACTGTGCTTTTACAATTAAGTAATTTTTTAGTGTTTTTCTATAGGTTAAAGTTGCTATCACTTTACGAAATTTGGTCTTCATAGGTGCCAGGTGTTGCTCAAGCAAGTTTTGGAGCACAGAAGTCAACGACTGCACCGTTCTCTAAGCATTTTGATGAGAAATAAACCTATCGCTAACATCAAGTAAACTTGCTTCAATGGCCCATTAATACATTTGGAAGATCCTATCTTGCTAAGTTCATAACTTAACATCACTGCTTTCGTTGTTGGCATCTCGTTCCGAAAATTGCATTCTGCAAATTTTGGCCCGATTTTTTGTTGAGTTACAAATTTTTGAAAACTCTCAACTCAAAGTGCGAAGCAACTGTTAATTAACTTTAATGTATAAATTTTTAAACGGTGTAGTCCATTTGATGTGCTTTTGCGGTTTCCCTTAAGAAAGGTGATAGTAATGGATGACACATTATTGACCGATGACCTCATCCTCTCTCTAATTTTGGCCAAACCTGCCAAGAAATTAAAGGAACAAGTAAATTCACGCTCCAATCCTCCTGACCTTTGACTGTTCTTATTTAGTACCATTAGAACTGCAAAATGTCATGTTTTTGTTGTGTTGTTCAATGAGTACACATGTCTTACGAGCTATCGCTTTAAGAAGTAGATAGGGTGGTCTCGTGTAAAGAATAGAAGTAAAATTTTGTTTGCGGCCACCATAGCTTCGAATCCACTCATATAATTGGGTGTCTGTCTATAGGCGTATTAGTACGCTCTGGTGATCACAATCATAATTGCGAGAATGCCTTGTGTATTTCTAGTTGATCTAGTACAAATGGCAATAATATTGTTGTAGACACTTTTGCTATATTTCAAGTATCGAGGGATACTGCAGATACAATGGCGTTATTTCACAGCATGCATCCCATCGAAACATTTTTTCAGACAGCGACATGGCCAGAGTAAAAAAAATGGGGGTGGGGATGGGGAAAAACATGAGGGGTTTAGGGGCATCGATCCCATTAAAATATTTGTAGGCATGCCTTTGTTTGTGACAGTTATTCCAAAACAAGAGCGGCGAAGGAATACTGAGGACAATCATTCGCCAAAGGTAGAGGAATTACCTCCACATATCTCCTGCGGCCACGCCACTGCTCTCAGGTCTCTGTAGTCTGCTATGCGTTCAGTCACGACCATTGTTAGCCCATTATTGGAATTACTTTAATCTGTAGGTAGACTAGACATAAAGGAATGCTTTGATTACTTAAAATGGCCTTTCTTTGTGTCATTCAATGTTGGCCAATTCACTGCTTGCTTCAATGCTTAAATGGAGCTCATTTAAGTGGCAGAAGAATAATTAATCTTCTCCTGTGTGGTTTTTCTTCTACTCAAACAGGAATTGGTGCCATGCTGAACTAGGAAAGACCTCGGAGAGAGTAGACCTCTACCAAACACATTGTGGTTCTAACCACACTTATTGCATAACTTTTGGGCGCTTGTCGTGCAACTTTTTTCTTAGTGCCGAGACCATTTTTTGTGATGCATGCACAAATGCACTACGTTATCTGTCTATCTAACGGTGATCCTTGATGTGAAAACGTCCGTCAAAATAGCGTAGTTTTCAGAATAGTAAGTCGAAGCAGACTGCAGAAATAAGACGATGCCTGGTAACCTCCTATCACAATCTATTAACCAACTAACGTTTCATTTCATACATGGATATACATATATATATACATATACATACATACATGTATTAGTTTAAAGGCAAAGGTTTCTTACTAAATGGAATACATCGGAAACAAGAAGTAAATTTACAGATGTTAAGTGTTCAAATGAAACATGATGCTTTATTTTTATGTTTGCCCACACACTCTGTGCCTGAGAAACGGAACAATACTTCACGGTCTTAAGGATTGAGTGAAAGTCGCAGTTTTCTACTACGTGCGCGTTTACCCCCTAATGTTACCCATCACACACCCCTCCTTGACCCGCTAGGCGTCAGCATCATCATCTCATTAATGTGCGCCCTCTTTTAGGTGCTTAGTTTTACATATTGTCTCTTCAATACGTCGATTGCAGCTTTGTAATCTGCATTTGTAAGTGGCTAACTCACAATTACAGTCCGTGCAGGCCCTTCCAATTAACTTTGTAGATATTTGAATTTGTCGACAGTTTGCAAGGTCCTTGTCATCATGTATAGCACTCTTGAATGCATCCCAGAATTCTTGCCATTCTGATATTTTTCCTCCAAATCGTTTCAATTCCAGCTTCGGTAATTTAGCCTGAACTCTTTTCCTTGCAGCTCCATCTTTGTCAATGTTGCAGAAATTGGAGTTGACTGATTCGATAGACTGTGGTCTCGTCAAAGTTTTCTTCCCATTTACAAGTTCTTTGAGGCAAAGTTTATTATATCCAATCTTCTCTTTGACGTCAGCTGCGTCCTCGGCCTTTTTTTATTTTGACGTCCTCTGCCTTATACTCAAGAAGAAGCTTTAAAATTTTGTGATCTTAGAGTCTCTAAATGAACTTGCTTCAATTGATTTCTCCAGTCTTTTGCTTCAAAAAACCCTCCATTTTGTTTATCAATTTCGTATCAGTAGATCTATGGATTTTCGTTTTCCTTTTGAATTTGCTTAAATCCATATCGAAAAAACTATCCTTGGCTCCCGGTGGACTATATATCTCTATAAAGTATTGAAGATAGGTTGAACACAACAATCCTGAACATACCCAAAATTTAATCAGCTTGTTCCTTATCCCTGGTCAGACACTTCCTGAACATTTCGTCAAAACCCATCCATAAGTTATTTTGCTAACGAACAGACAGATAGACAGCTTGACAAACAGGCAAAGAAGCCCTCGCAAAAACATAACCTCCTGACAATAATATAGTTTGCTTCTGCTTCCATTTTGCAACTATTTATGAAGTATAGAAGATAGGGTGAAGAATTTGTATAACCAGGCCATTCATTTTGACGTAAGTTCATTAATGAGATTTCTTAAATGGTTTTACCACACCACATGTTTAAAATTCTTTGCTACTTTTGAGGGCTACTGTCATTTAGGACAAGACGAGTTTGTCTTAGATAGGTCTATCTTGTTCAATATATAATCACAATACATATAATAATGGTGATCTCAAATTAATTTCTTGCTACAGATTTTGGGGCTGGGTTTAATATAACCGTAACCTGCCTGTAATTGCCTGCTATTGTCGCAGGCACTGTGCCTGGGGCAGCCACAGGCAGATTGTTAGTTAATGGAAACCCTTTGCCTGCGACAATCTGGGAACCGCTAGGCAAGACGTTTCCATTAATCATTTTACCGTATATATGCCGGTAAATACGACGTTGACAAAGAAAGACCTGTTGGCGCGCTCTTCAGTTTTCTTTGATTAACATGGACGAGTGAAACTTTTATTTTAAAAAACTACTTGTTTTTCTTAAGTAGCTTTGTTATAAAGTAGATCATTACCTTTCACGTGAAACCAAGTATGATCAATACGAGTTTGAGATAGACATGCTGAGCACAGGACTTGTCACCGCAAAATTTTCCAATCAGATATCTGTATCCTCATTGATTATTCTGGCAACTGTGAGAAATGCGATCTGCAGTGGTTTGCGCGATTTCAGGAAAGGTAAGGTTATGTTTTAAATAGATCTCTCTCGCTCTCTCTAGATACCATGTCCATCATGGGCGTAGATGGGCATGACCTTCAACTTTCTTCGATCTTTTGCAGCATGTAGCATGTCATTTGTTGTAATCATATGATCTTCTGCCGTGGATAGATCTAGAGAAGGATTTCCTGTCATGATTGCACTGGATCGTATCAGTATCAGTAAGGTTTGTAGGACATCTATCCATCCATTCATCCAACGGATCTCCCTGACATAAAGCCATTTAATTAAGAGATTATATACCTTCTCCTCAAAGGCAAAATGTAAATCAGATAAAGTCCCACATTTTCGTGTAATGCGGTGATTCACATTGTAATTGAAATGGCCATCAAACAGTTTGGCGCTAAAATTTGCTTTACCTGAACTTGATTAGGTGACAGGGATCACCTGACCTAAGAATAACAATAGGCTGCCTGCAGTCCCCAGGCTTGCCGGGATTAGTGACTTGCTTATCTTTTCTCATAGGTGTTTAAACAATGGGAAAAGTTGAGCACTGCTAGGGAGTCCCAAGTTCCCAGAGGCTGTTGCAAGCAAGTGGTTTCCATTCACTAACACATTTTGCCTGCGGGTGTAGCAGGCACAGTACCTGGGACAAGCACAGGCAAGTTACTGCTATGTGGAAACAAGGCTTCAAAATAGCAACAGCATCAAGATTTAAGAACATCATGATAGGGCGAAGATATCAAAGATAAATCAGGTGGATAATGACTTTTTTAACTTTCTACTTGTTTATACAGCAAAAATCACTACTACTTTCGGAAGTAAGGCCTTGAATTGCAAAAAAACCTGCTATTCACCTAACTTCAAGTAGCTCTACAAATCCTGACAAAAGTCCAAACTGTTCTGATGATCACCTGATAAGCAATTTTACAAGTTCCTGATCATGTCATCAAAATACAATTGGTAAAACTCTGATTGGCTGAGGTTGAGAGTTCCATATCTTATGGCCTAATTCTATAAAACTTAGAACAACCCAAAAAATCCTACTGCCTAAAGCGTAACAAATTGTTTGCATACTACTGCAAACACATTTAAAATTCTAAGATTAAGAACACAAATGGAATAAGCAAGTGGTACACCTGTTTTCACAATATCTTCAATGCATTTTCTCTCCCATCATGATATGCTCAGCACGTCAGCTTATCATAAACTAGCTCATCCATGATCGAATATGTAAACACAAACCAACAGTTGGGAATAAGCTTTCATTTGTAATGGTTAAACTTTGATTTCAGTTTTAGTACAAGGGACAAATTCGTGAAATCGTGCTTACATAAGTAGAAGATCCGATTTGAACTCGAACAACTCATACATGGTCAGGTTTCCCGGGATATGTAGCTGTAACTCATCCTAATGGTCAATGCTCTCTTATAGCTTGTGGATCTACAACAAGAACAAAATCATTGATTTTGATGTCTTTTATTTTCTTGTTGCCATTTTTTTTAGAAATGAGCATAGGAAGCCACTCCTTTAGCCATCGTCTTCAGAAGTGTCTGATTAGCTGCTGTACATGACACCATCGCTTTTTTAAATTGAACTTTGTCAAAGCTAATGATGTTGGAGTAAATTGCCCTCCAGCCTGACCAAACAGAAAATGGTTTGGTGTCAATGGTACATCTTCATTTGAATCACATGGTTGATACATAAGAGGACGAGAATTTAGCAGTGGTTTAGCTCCAGTAAATGCTGTGATGAGTTCTTCATCAGTTATGTCTGTCTGCCTTACTAAGTATAGCAGAGATTTCTCTTTCTGCTGACTTTACCATAGTCTCAGGTATACTTTTAAAGTGGGGGGAGGGGAGCATAGGTGGGTTGAAGTGCCACTAAACACTGTGGTTCTCTAATGACTCAACAATTTTGTCTTGATTAAGCTGACTTACAAGCTGACTGAGGTCTTTGTTTGCTCGTACAAAGTCTCCATTATTGTCAGACAATATTTCTTATGGTACTGTTCAGTAGAGAGAAAATTGAGAGTTCTAAGCCACCTGAAATGATGGGGGTTTAGCTCCGTGATGCTGTACCAAAGACTATTCGTATCAGTAAACAATAAAGTACTTTCTTTGCCAGGGTATTGAAGCTTGCCAAAGTCGTAATGGAAATAATACATTAATATCTTAAACAATCTTTTTGTGGTACAAAACTTGAAAATCGCCTTGAAAATTTGCGACATTGTGCTAAAATCATACTTAAAAGC
>JANTCA010081270.1:0-14530 GCA_024741275.1 Chironex yamaguchii
TATTTAGATGTTGACACTTCGAATGCGTTTAAAAAGATAAATCATATGTTTGAAAGGATATACGATCGCGTGGAGCTGTGCCATGAAATTGTTTCTAATAAATCCATCATAGACAATCTTTATCAATCGGATATTATTGTCTCAGATCCAGTGTTAATTTGTAATTCACTTATAGCAAAAACAGTTCACAAGAAGTGGATTGCAGTCATGCCAGCGGTTGTTCCAGATCTCACTTCAATGGCATTGAGAGTTTCATTAAATCCAAGTCATGTGCAATGTTACCAATACATGGTATCCGATGATTTAACATTCTTTCAACGAGTTAATAATTTTGTCTGTCGACGATATATATATACAGTAGTGCGTGCTGCTTACAATTACATATTTTACGATTTTAAGACGAGGAATGGTATTAACACTGGAATAGATATCTTTGATTCACTAGGCAAGGCAGAGGTATACATAGGTAACTGTGATGCAGCGTTCACTCATTCAATGCCATTTCCACCCAGTAAGTATTGCCTCTCCAGTGGCGTAGATAGGAAATTTTTTACGGGGAGAGGGGGGGAGAAATGCAGTTGTTCCGACAAGAAATTACTAAACATTTTCGTTTCTTCATGATTATCAATAGAACATAAAGGCATTCGAACTGAATTAAAACAGAAGACAAACTCTTGTCATTTACTTAAAGTCAATGGCCAATGACCACACTATTTTAGGATTTTTGGGGTCTTTTCCTTTAAAAAAAGGCATTTGTAAATATCTCAGATCAATTTTAGCTACAGTTTCCCTATTAATCGAGATGCATTCAAGGGTGGAAAGTCAATCCTCAGACATTGTATTTCTCAAGCACGTTTTAACTCGTTCACGCAGCTGAATGCTCTTTCATCATGGGCCGATGATACTGAAAGTGTGACTTGTAATCGCAACAACGTAGTAATATTCTCTAAAGAGGACACGAGGTTGAATTTTTTCAGAAACTGAAACAAATCTTCGTAATCTCTTGGGCCAGCTTTGCCTTCATCGAATTCCCAAGTATTCGAAACTAGATAAAGATTCTCATATTTTCGAAACACTGTATCTTTAGAGGAAAGATCTTTTTTGTAGAACTCTTTTAGGGTGCTGAGATCTTTGAAATCAGACTCTACTGGTGACTTGGTTGATGACTTCTCTGAAATGATGTTTGCAGAAGATATGCATTGAAGTCCTTGCAGCACTCCTACCATTGTATTGCTAAACCGTGCTTCTAAATCTGTAATCAATATGTCGAGAATATTGTAGTAAATTTCAATTTTACATCTTCTGTTTTCGTCAACAATGGGATCACGTACTACACCTTCATCATGAAACAATATTTCTTCTTGAAACTTGCTTCCTCGTAAATTCTGCTCGGATATGGCAAGAAGCACTACGTTCTTCAGCCTTTATTATTTCCTCAAAATGCTAGTCGCAAGCTCACATGGAAGGAAACTGCTGCACACAGCTCTTAACCAACTGACATGAAATGCCAACATTAAGCATTGGGCCATGAACCTTGTCTGTTGCAGTCTTGGTTATGGAGAGGATATGAAACCACAAGCATTCTTTGTTTGTAGCATACTCATTACTGAGCGTAGCTGATTCCCATGCCAGGGCTAGAGAATTTACTAGGAAGTGAGCTCTTTATGAGAGTGGCCTCCAATTACCTTCTCTCACCAATGGTATTTTTTGTTTGTGGTGATGCGGGTTCGAACCCGCAACCTCTGGCTTGCAAGATCGTCGTCTTATCCACTATACCACGGTGGCTCTTGCCACATGTACATTATGATCAAATATTCGCTATACTTTTAATGAGAGCCACAATATCGCCGAGACTGCTTGCATTAACTTCATTGCCAGCAACCAAGCTTTCAAGTGCCCCAATATAATAGTTAAAGTTATCTCTTACATTTTGTACAGCACTCGCTCTCACTGTCCAACGCATTTCTGAAATAGCTTTTGGTAATTGCTTCTTCTTGCTCATTTTGTTTTGATCTGTGTGCATTTCTAAAATTCGCTTGGGGCATGCCACAAAAAAACTATATAACTTTTTAAGTATGCCAAAAATTGACTTTACTTGTGTATTGTTTGTTGCAGCTTTAACCAAAACAAGGTTTAATCTGTGGGCCATACAATGCACATGAAGAGCTGAACCACTTATTTCTTGGATTAAAACTTGCAGTCCTCCAATATGAAGTGACATCATTGAGCAACCATCCATTGCTTGGCTTCTTATTAGACCAGGGTCTAAACCATGCCTTTCCAGTAAGACTAGAAGTTTATCGCAAAAATCAACTGCTTTGCAACCTTCTATAAATTCAAAGCAAAGGAAACGCTTAATGGGTCTTCCATCCTGCTGGACGTATCTAACCAAAAAAGCAAGCTGATCTGTATGGCTGACATCTGGTGTCGTATCCAAGATCATGCGAACATATTTAGCATCTTGGACTTCTTTTACAATGTTGTCTCATATAACTGTGGCGATGGAGCTAATAATCTCGTTTGGAATGTGAGGCGAGGAGTACTTTCCTCGAGACTTCTTGCTTCCTAAATGTGCTTACATTATGGGATCGTGTCTCACCATAAGCTTCAACAGTTCCAAGTAATTTCCACTATTCTCGAAACTTTCAAACGAACCCTCTTGACTTTCGAGACAGTGATCCCTGAAAGCTATCCCTTGGAGTGCCAAGAACAATGTCGCTGAGAAAATACCATCAAGAATCTTTAAGGTCTTTTACCTTTCATTTACAAGTTGGTGTTGAAATGCTGAGTCAATAATTTTTCCCCGTGAAAGACAATTCTGAAATGAAGTGAAGTCTAATAATGATTCTTTGTGCGAACATATTTTTTCTAACCCTTTTCTAAAATTGCAAAGCCCAACCTCTCCCTAGTTATTCATAAATCCTTTCTCTCCTTTATACGAAGATGGTCAGCAGCAATGATAGAACATTTTATTTTATTCTATAGAATATACAAGCCAGTCACGTTGGTTGTCATTCTTCATGTACCATGAAGTCTGAAATCTTTGCTCATTCGTTTCTGTAGGGATATCCCTGGCACATGGTTGGCTCGGACCATACTAAAAAATTTCTGCCCTGATTTCTGGGGTGATTAGAACTTTTCGAAAATTTGCTACACAAGTGGGATATTTTCCAAGAGATCTAAGCCAAGCCTTTTCTGTTGTCTCATCTTGATCTTCGATTGTCGCAGTAGTACTATCAGTAGCTTCATCGCCAGCAGCGATCTTAGCTTCTTCTAGTGTTTGGTTTTCCTTGACAGTTTTAATAACATTATCAGTATCTTAAGGTAAAACAGTTTGGATTTCTGATGTTTCAATTGTTTGTGTTTGATGAAGGTATGTTGGACAACTTGAAGCTGTTTTTGTTGAAGGTTGTTCCCCTTCCATTCGATTCTGATTATTCACCTCATCTGACGTCTTTTTCGACAGCGTGAATGGATTTTTAGGAGCTCCAACCACTTGATATGGAATTCTTCGATGTGCCTCATCCATGCCTCTGCGATATTTTTCATTATGTTTCTTTCTATAGTCACTGTCAAATGTAGCTTCTCATATTAAGCATTCTGCCTTTCAATTTGCTTTGACCTACCATGTTACAAATTGTTTTTGCTTTGATTTTCTGCCAAGTTCCAATACTATACTATGCATATGCAAATACAGTAGATTCTGGGTTATTGAAGAAAATCCTAAATTTCTCCTCTTTCTGGTTTGTAGAAAACGCTGATAAAAGACACAAGATTTTTCCCACTGTATATTTATTTTATCTTGCTTAAGTTCAATAACCGAGAGTCTACTGTTATGAAGACAGTAGACAAAAGGATGCTATACGAAAATTGATTGAAAGACTTAATTTCTCCCTGCCGAATTTATTTAGAACAACGAAAGAAATCGTTATATTCAGCCAACAGATCTTTCCTTTCAACATGTAACAATTAGATACTTGACGTTATTTTCCGACAAAAGGGCCGTTAAGCTCCGAAAGGGGCTTTCTACCCCTGACCTCCCTCTATCTACGTCACTGGTTGTGTCGATAATTTTATATCCGTTTTGCGCATTTTAAAACTGGTTTTATCTTTTTATTGGTTTTGTTTTCTTTTTTTCTTTATTTCCTGCTTTATTGTATTTTCCTATAAGTTGCTTTCCTCAGTTTCTTCTCGTCTCGTTTTGTTTGGTTTCGTTTTACTCCTTCGTAAGATATTTTCGGATTTCTGCGACATGTTAAGCGCAAGTAATTGTATTCTTTTGCAAAGTTGCCATAGTTGATTTTGAAACAAACATCCCGCCGGTGATAGAACTTAGGATATCCTATCATCTTAATTACAACTGTAACAATCAGCTACTTAACAACATCATTTTCTCTCTATGCAACTTCTTCCCATTTTCTCATAAAATTTGCTTTCGAAATTCATAATTTGTCACTTTTTAGCTAAAATACCTTATGCAGATCTTTGTAATTTATATTGCTGCTAGAGGAATTGCAAAACAACAAAATTCAACTCGTTGCGTGGTGGCTTCTTGAAAACTTGACACCAAAATCTCTTATCAATCGTTAGCATATTTCGTATTGTTAAACATTTGGCACCTGGCAGTGTTTCAAGCAATTCCAACAGATATGCATTTTTCATCTTCGTTTATAGAAGAGAAACATATCAAATTTCAATGTAGTAAGTACATACCCATTAAAACATACAACTTGCCCATTTGAAGTTCAATTCCGACATCTATATTATGTTATCAGTGATGATTAGTTTAGTTGTCTACCTGAAAATTTGTGTTACTTCCAAAAGGTATTTCCTCTTTGGCATCAAACTTTGTACTTTTTACTTCTTTCCGTAGATTTTATTTGCGTTGGATCCATTTTAGCAAAGGCAGCAAAACAAATTCCTGAAGATCTTGAAGTGTTTATTCTGTCATCTTCTCATGGTTTTATTCTTGTGTCATTTGGAACTTGGTTGAATCCACTCAAATTGGTTCAATTTCGGGCAATGGCAAAAGCATTTGGCAAAATGAAGGAAAATATTATCTGAAATTTACACGGTTTGTATCTTGTTTAAGATTCTATCCTGTTCCCTTTAATGTCGAGGTAATTTACTTGTTGGCTCTTTGCATTGCACATGCTCCTCTACTTTATCTTGTCCTTTTTCCTAATTGTCAAGAGCTTTTTCATATTTAAAATTAAAGCTACTTTTTCGAGTTTCACAGGAAGCTCCTGTTTTAGCCTCCACAGTAATCAGAAAATTTGTCACCTTAATAACTGCTTTCTTTTTGAAAATCAACAGTGGAAACAGAGTGCTCTTTTATGACTGGCCTGGAAGGAGTCAAAATCTTCCTACAGGGGACGCCTTTGCCTACCTGCTCCTTAAAATACTGAGAAAGAGTAACGTGTGCCCCTTCTTCCCTATGTCTAGGGTACCTGGATTTGTCCTGACCAAGAAGAATCTTCTTAGTTTACAAAAAATGTCATGAAGCTCCTCACTAGGCGTAACTCTTGTGCTACAGGAGGTTATCCTTTTGTCAACAGTTGTCTATCTTTTTTTCCGTTTGTCTGTTCGTTAGCAAAATAACTCAGAACGTATAGATGGATTTTGACGAAATTATCAAGGAAGGTCCAAATTGAAAAAAGGAATAAATTTTGGGGTATGATCTAAAGGAAGTCTTGGATTCTGAATCACGTTTTCAGTGATGAAATCTTCATGGTGCTAGTGAAGGATTACCCACTTAACACATTTGGTAATAATAATCAGAGTCATTTGGTTCTTTCCTTTCTCTCAGGTTATTACGAAACTATTGTGTCATCGAACATTAAGATCGTGAAATGGATGCCTCAAAATGATCTGTTGGGACACAGTGATATTAAACTTTTCATCAGTCACGCAGGACAGAATAGCATGCTTGAAGCAGGGTATCATGGAGTACCTGTGCTAGCTTGTCCCTGTGTTTATGATCAGAATGATAATGCAGCCATTATGAAGTACAAGACGAAAATGGGTGAAATCATTGATATTAAGACTGCTTCGGAAGATGACTGGTTCAACAAAATACAAATGATCCTAAAGAATGAAAGGTAAGATTTATGTTTAGTGCTAACTTGTAAGTTTGCTTAGTGGATTACATCTTACTGGATCATTAGGTATGGTCTGTGCAAACTTATTTGCAAATGCATCAAAGTACACTAACAAGAGATCGTTGTTATTTTCAGCCACAGTTTCTTCTGAGGGATAAAAGACAAAAAAATAGCAGAGAAATACAGAGAGAAAAGGATGAAATAAGTAAATGTAAGAGCCAGGTTGATAATCTTCCTTCAAGAAGACACGACTTGAGCTTTAATATTATTACTTTTTTTACCTATTTCCTTTCCTTTTGTGATTCATTGTACTAAAATACTACTGATTCCTCTGTCATAATGCCTCATCTACTTGCTTCTCTGAAGATGTCAATTGCAATTGGTGAAACGTCAGGCAATCAGATTTTGATTAAAGTCGTGTCCCTTTCTGTGAATGTTATCGTTCTAAGTCATATAATTATCTAAAAGATCCACTTGGCTTATCAATTGATACATTACCAAGGTATCTCCATCATCTCATTGACATGAACTGAACAACATGAAGCTGTGCATCAGTCATTTCAACATAGGAATGCAGATACTGTCGAATGTAATATTCAAGATTTTATGGTTCTCGAATTTTAACATAATAAGTGGTAATTTACATTATTTAGTCTTTTGCTTTGCCGCTAAGAACATTGGGTTTCAAACCTACTTGAACAATTAACAGGAAGTCATTGCAACTCTCTGGCACGTTTTGCCAAAATTAACCTCAGTTACTTGGATCATCACCTTTTAGTTGACGATAGCAAATGACAGGAAATCATTCGATCTGCTTGTGTTATGCCAACGGGTGGGCCGAAAATAACCCCATGGGGCAGCTCAGCGTCAATGCAAGAAAATATACCCATAACAAGAGAACATTTATTGCTTTATTGTATTTATTCCCTGCCGTTTTCTGTATTTTGTGGTTTGTCAGTAATGTGTAAAAAGTAAACATTTTGTTGTCTAGTTTAGTTAGATGTTTAGTTATCTTTGATAACAGCTACCAGGAAAGTGGACAGTTCTTATTAATTCATTTGATTAATATGATTTTTATTTTCAGTTATCGTTTGAATTCTCAACGAATATCGCGATTGATGAAATCAAGGAAGCAAACACCATTGGAAATTGCTGGAGACTGGATCGAGTACGTCATCAATAATGACAATGACGTGTCTCATTTGCGTTCATATGGTCTCGATATTCCATGGTACATTCATGCCATGTGGGACATCTATGCTTTCTTACTTATTACAATGTTTTTGATGTTGTTCATTACTTACTTCATTGTGAAAATCATAAAGGATTATGTTCTTAGACAAATTTTTAAGGTGACCTAAGAACAACCCGTTAACGCTTGAAAGACACCAGTAGAGGCAACGAAATTCAGTGCACTTGCAATTTCTTGAGCATGTTTTCTGTTTTCTTTGACAGAAATCTTGGAAATGTCCTTGAAATTTCGTAAAATTGCGATAAAACCATACCTAAAACATTTTTTGTCTGATACTCTTCACAGCATGAATCGTCAGAAATCAAAGTATAGATTTACAGCATCCCTTTTTGACATGCAAAGATTGCAACTAGTCAACTATCATAAGCAAAAAAGAGAACAACAAAGCGAATGTGAACGTAACGTTATTGGAAATTCCAACTGAAGACAAAAGCAAACTCTCTTTTCTTCTCGATAATCCACACAACCACTTTTCTAGGTACATCACTTCTTTTGAACGTTTGTTAGAAGTTAGATTTCGAGATCAAGATGTGTGGTTACCACACTTGTCAGTTAAAATGGACCCCAGCATTAAACGAAAAACTCAAATGTGCTCATGATACTCGAGACGATGGCTGGGAATACGATAAAAATGCATATCTCTGGGCCAAAGTTGCTTAACCAATTTCTAAATGCTGATAAAGGCAATTGAATCACAGCAACAGTCATTGTGATTTGAAAAGGAAAGCGAGATGTCTGGCTTGTAGTCCCTGTAAGGTATAAAGTGATGACGAAGAGGACAGAGATAATTAAGATTGTCAAAATGAAATCCTGAGAAGGATAGAAAAATATCAACACTTTGCAGTTATGATTGAATGTGCAGATAATTTTAAGTAGAAAATCTTTTATGAGTAATTACTCTTCACTTTTAATAATACAGCAAACTATTCAAATAATCCCACATTTGAACGTTATTTTGTATTGGATTTATTGCCCATGAGCTCTTATACGAGAGGAGCGCTTATTGAAGAAGATTTTTAGCTGTATAGTAATTCGAGAGGGGCCGTTATTTGATAGCAGGTACTAAATCAAGCATTTACAGTGAACTGATTTCTGTGCTTTCGCTATGAAATGGGAATTGTACTTCTCTCTGTTCTTGACCACTGTCAGTTTTGACAAGTTCTGAAAATTGGAATAATTCAGAAAGTAAGCATTCTTTAGCATCATGAAGGTATTCATTAGTTAACTGTTCACCTGCTCTTTGGTGACAATCATGGGAATCTCTGTTAAGTTGGAACAAAAAAGAAATCTTGACCTAGATGTCCTTTTACGTGGTGTTGGAGAACTGGGAATGATTTGCTAATTACTACTGGAAAACTCAACTTTGAAATTGTTCTGTCCTTTTCCTTTCCATTTTCGTAGTCAAATGTTTGTTTTGTCTCAGAATAAAACTTTTAAATACCAACAATGTAACAGGATGCAAAATTTTGGAGACCCCTGACTTCAGTCCAGCCAATCCTCGTTTAATCCATCACTGAGTAGACTGTAAAGTTGCAAACTGTATGTTAACATTAGGGGAAAGTGCGCACGTAGTAGGAAACTGCGCTTTCCACTCGGTCCCCAAGACCATGACGTGTTGTTCACTTTCTCAGGCATAGGATTGTCACAAGTTGCCGAGAACGAGGCAGAGGACGCCGAAATCGAAAAAGAGGCCGAAGACGCAGCTGACATCAAAGAGAAGATTGCGTATAATAGACTTTCCCTCGAAGAACGTGTAAATGTGAAGAAAACTTTGCTGAGAGCACAATCTATTGAATCAGTCAACTCCAATTTCAGCCACATTGACAAAAACGGAACCACAAGGAAAAGAGTTATGGCTAAATTACCTAAGATGGAACTGAAAAGATTTGGAGGAAAAATTTCACAATGGCAAAAATTGTGGGATGCTTTCAAGAGTGCCATACATAATGATGAGGACCTTGCAAGTGTTGAAAATTTCAAATATCTAAGAACTTACTTAGGTGAGCTTGCATTTATTTTAATTTTGGGTTTGCCACTTATGAATGAAGATTACAAAGCTGCAATTGAAATAATGAAGAGATGATATACAAAACCAAGCTCCATATACAGGGCGCACATTAATGAGATGATGATTATGCAGAAAATGAAAAGAATATTGCTAGACTAAGAAGACGTTTTCACAAAGTCATGAGCCATCATTGCAGTCTGGAGGAATTGGGAGTGGCACCTGAAACGTATTCATCTATTTTGGTCCCAATCCTTATGGAGAAGATTTCAGAGGCAGTGCGATGCAATATGATACACTCTTCAAAGAACTGTGGAGTGGAGTACAGAGGAGCTCATAAGAGCGTTAGAAAAAAGAGCTTAAAGTATGCAAGTCTTTTGTTTCAATATTTGAGCCGCAGCAGGCCCAGTTGCAGCAGCACCGATGTAGACAATTGAAATACCAAGGTGGGACAGCATCAACACTACTTTCAAAAATAGAGCTGAGTTGTGTCTTTTGTGAAAGGCAGCATCGTGGTGAGGACTGCAATAGAGAAGCAGATCCTGAAGAACAGAAAAATTGTCTTCATAAGAAAGCAGGTCTGGGTACTGTTGTAAAATTTGCAGGAGTCTTAGATAGTGGCAGCCAGAAGGGCAGCCAGAAGATATTTATTAGTGAAAGGGCAGTCAGTAGATTAGGGTTAGATCCTGTTAGAGCTGAGTAACTAGCAATTAAAACACTCAGCAGTAAAAAGTTAGCTGTAGCCCTAAGAAATATTAACCAGATGCCATTAAGTCCTTTGTTGTAAAGGCACACGAAATTAAGTGGGTCTCTTGCATAACTAACATGTATGTTGAACGAATTCAGCATAAATTTTCACACTTGAAGAAGACTTATGTTTCAGATGTCTGCAACAGATACCATAGAACTGATACCGTTTGCAAATTTCAAGAGGGTCAAATGATGCAAAGAAGACATGACGAGCCCGTAACTGTCAAGGTCACACTTGGGTGGGTGTGGGACCAGTAAAAGCTGAGAAATTGAGTTCCTATGATTCTAAGGGTGTAAACGTTTGTGCTGACAATATCCTCAGCCGAAGACTGAAGCACTCTTTGATAAACATAGGGACCTTGATTCTTTAGCAGAATTTTTTTGTGTTTCCGGGTCATCCTTTTGCTCAATGCGGTGCTGCAATATCACTTGAATACATACAAGAGTGTTGACGCAGAATTTGCTACTTGTATGCTTAATGGCTCTTTGGTTGATGATCACGTAACACGTTGCTATAGAAACAGAAATGTTATATGAGAAGGCAAGAAAAATAACGAGTGAAGGGGGCTTTCGACTTCGTAAATTTAAAACTAACAATTCCAATTTACAGGAGAGGATTGCATTAAAATAGCAAGGCACAACCTTGACTGTGGAGGTTGATAAAATGGGAGAGTGCAGTCATGCCAAAGAAACCTTGGGGGTGTCTAAGGATAGTTGGGGTAAGACTAAAGCCCTTAGAATAGCCTGGGATAGAAAATGATTTCCTAGAATTCGACCTTTGTAGAGTTTGTCTTGCCAGTAGATCTGCAGCTGCAAAGTCTAGGATTCTGAGTACACTGACATTTCTAATTCATCCGTTAGTCCTGTTTTTGTCCAGTGCAGAGTAAACAAAATTATGAAGCTTTCCTCTAAAGACGAGTAGGAGCTATTGTCATGGAGGGACAACCCTGCAGACATTGGTTACAGAGGAGCAAGTACCACCGACGTGAAGATGAGTTCACTGTAGTGGGATGGCCCTGCCTTGCTTAAGAAAGTGAAAGCAGAAGGGCCTAGTTCTCCATTTCTACAGAAGTCACCAGGCATTTGTGAAGAGAGGAAGAAACCTTGTGTAATGGCACATGTTGTTCACAAAATGTACCATGTAATTGACTTGAAACTATTTTTCTCTCTAAATAAACTACTCAGAGTTTCACCATATGTGAGGAGGTTTCTTGGCAATTTTAGGCTCAAGAAGGCAAACCAAGTCTTGACAACAAAGGTACCAATGGTACAAGAAATGAGTGAGACAGAACTACTTTTAAATGTTAAGTTGCATAAAAGTGACGTTTGTAGCAAACCAGTCAATCCCACACAGTATTGGTCAATAGTTAGAGGATTGCTGTATGCAGCAATCGTAATAAATCCAGACATCACTTATGCAGTGGAAGCACTAGAAAGTAGAATACTTGTCCAAGCAAAGCACATATGACTTCTGTTAAGCGTGTGTATTGCTACTTGAAAGGGACATATGAACTCAACCTTCAGTACTGTGGGACTGCAGGTTATACAATTTAGGGCTACTCGGACGCAGATTGGGCCAGAGGTATAGACAACTGGCCCTTATTAACTAGATATCCTTCTCAGATGTCAGGAGGAGCTATCATTCGGGCCAGTTGGAAGCAGATAACAGTAGCCTTGTCTACTTCAGAGGATGAATAAATTGTATTAAGTTCACATACTCAGGAAACAGACTGCAGACCCTGATGAAGGACTTGAGTGTCAATCCATGCACCTTCAAGGCTAATAGAGACAACCAATGTACTATCCCAATGTCAAGGAATCCAGTGGAGGCACAAACGAATGAAGGATGTGTTTACCCCCTCTAATAATCTTGATGGAAATTTAATCTTACGACCAAGCATTTGGGAAATGGTATTAGAATAGCACTGTCTAGATTTCTTTGAATTTATGTCAAGAGTCTGACAAACTTACTAGACTAGAACCTCAACGTTTTATTTCAAGCACATCATAAAAGATGAAACAAAGGTGATGTTTTTGCCTTTTATTGTATGAGTAATACCTTTTATTGCATCATGAATAAACATTAACAAACTATTGTGTTCTTGGATTTAAAATTCCAATGAATTTCAAAATAATTAACGACCTCTCGTGTTGTCTTTATGAAGAAACAGCCTAGTAGTGCGTCATTGAACACATGAACACATGTGTGTTTTCAACCAGAAAGGAGATCGATGTAAGTACATGCACTGAGGTTCAATCACTTTAACTCGGTATACGTTATTCGTAATTAATTGATCTAGCCAGATTATCGTCAGCACAATGATTATAATTTGCTTTCAAGTGAAGATTTGTTTCCTTCTGGTAATACCACACGTGATAGATGATGCTAAAGTATCCATATTGGCTCCATCTTCTTGGAGTCATTCCATGTTTGCAAGGTTGATTGGAGAGGAGATAGCAAGAAGAGGGCATCAGGTGACTATAATTGGTTGCAATTTTGTGAATGTAAATCACGACTGCTTTCGCTATTAAGAATAAGAGGGCACCTAACCATGACTTTACGGTGTTAAATTTGTAAAGAGATTGCAGAAAGTTTAAAAGCCGCCCTTAGAACAATTAGCATCTGAAATAACTTTATCCTTTACTGTTGAACAACACACTTGCCCTGTTTCTAAAGCAGATCCCCTTATGCCTATTTAATAGTTACCTATGAGACTGAATACTTGTCGATCATTGCACTGTCATAAATGTTGACCGGGCGATTGAAATAGAAATGTTGATTTAAGATAAAAAACAAAATACGATTACTTTTGCAGTCCATTGCAATCCAATTAAAGTATTGTTAACCAAACAAATGGTTACATACATATAATCACTTACATACTGAAATTGAATACATAATACTGAAATATTCGATAGTATACAGCAACCAGATTTTTTGTAAGAAACAACTTACATGAGTGGACCAGCCCACGCGTGAGATAAGAAATACCTAATCAACAACGAGAAGCACTGAGCACAAAGCTCTGCCGAGCCAGTATTATTAATCAATTAACAGGGGATTTTCCACTGTTACTGTTGTAACTGGATTATCTCTCACTAGCACTACAAAGTTTCATTACTGAAAAAGGGATCCAGAATCCAGGATGTCATTGGGATCATCCCAAAAAATTAATGGGTTGTAAATTGGACTTATCTTCTGACTTTTTCATGAGGATCTGTCCTGTAGCTTTTGTGTAATTCTGCTGAAATACACACACACAAACAAACAGACAAACTGACAAATAGACGGTGATCGCCAACAAAGTTTATATCCTTTAAGTTGGCCCACTTTTGACCTATCCTGAAAATTTCGCCAAAACCCGTCTGCAACTTTTTGAGTTATTTTGCTACAAATAAACCAATAAACCAACTGACCAATAAAGACATCGCCAATGAAAATATTACCTCTTTGGCGGAGGTAATAATAAGAAAACAAACATCGTGTCACACGTCTTTCATTTGTAAGAGTACATCGAGAGTCATGTTGTCCTTATTATTGCGGAATTATGTTGTTACGTTGTAGGATTCTGTCATGAAAAATTGCGATGTTAGCATAAATTACCACTAAATGTTTATCAATGATTTCCATATTACTACATAAATACAACGTTTCTTAAATGAATAATTTGTAAGGACGTTTAATGTCTGGTAGTATTGAATTATTACCAGACTTATCTTGTCTAACTATATTCATCGACACTATCGAACTGACATTGCTGTGTAGATGTTAGATTTAAAGAAGAACCCTGAAAAATAACAATTATAAAGTGTGTGATTTTTATTTTAGCTTCTATTGCAAAAACAACCTTTATTATCAAATTCATTTACGGCTTACAAGGAAAATGTCCATATCCCCTTGTGCTAAAGGTCATTACATTGGCAAGGGTGGAATGCTATGATTGCCTGATTAGTCACTAAAATCAGCTATCAAGGTCTCTTCACTCAACTTTACTAAGAGGAATGTTATCTCATATCCTTGCCATTTCACATCTATCAACTTGAATTGCTTTTCAAAAATACAAATGCCAGACGTCTTAATAGCTGGATCACTCTTTTATACCAACGTTAACATTAACACTCTAGTGTATGTAAAAATGACATAGGGTTGAGTGACATTTAGTTAGTTTCAGGAAAGTTTTGATGTACTGGAATATAAGTAGTATATGTCAAAACATTTGTGTCTTTACAGACAGTATCAGCATTCGCAATAATGAAGGGCAATTTTCCTGTCAAATATGCTTTTCTCAGCGTGACCTCATTCGCAAATTTAAAGTTTCAATTTATGCAAGCTTAGTAATGTTTTCTTACCTTGACCTATGGCTCCGATACTTTTTCAAATGTATAATTTTGTTTGCAGGTGACATTGTTTGTGCCTACAAA
>JANTCA010081281.1:0-14530 GCA_024741275.1 Chironex yamaguchii
TGTTGAGGTATTACATATATCTGACACTGATGAAGGCTTAAGCCGAAACACAGAAAAATTAATGAATTTCCCCTTACGCACCGCTGGGTTTCGTCTCGTAATACTAAGGACTTTGAAAGTCCTTCACCAAATCTTTGTGCCGTGATGGCACGGAGGTTAGACTTTTGGCTTTTGAATCTGAGGGTTACCAGTTCCAGTCCGGTGGGCTCCCACTTAGTGCAGCTATTGTGGTAATGCTCCACTCTTTCTTAAATGTATTGAAAGCACTGTGTCTGTTGAGTTATTTTGTTTATATTTATATATATATTTGTCAAGAATGGAGCATTACCACAATACCTGCGCTAAGTGGGAACCGACCGGGCTCGAACTGGTAACCCTTAGACTCAAAAGTAACAATCTACACAAGCCAACGATCTGCCGTTTGTTAAAAATTATAGAGATTCTTCAAAACATCTCAAAAAATATGAGGTGTATATTTTTAGAAGAATCTAGATGTACATATATCTATATACTTATATGCACAAACTTGAAGAAATAATTACTTTTTAGCCCTTCGAATAATTTTTCTTCAGAAAACTATAGTAACTTGCATACAAGGACTTTCTATAAAACTAAAAAAGCAAATTTTACATGAGTTATAAGAATAGAAGATAAATGCACAAAAGAACAGATATTACAAGAATTTCAAAATATATTGTTTAAACATATAAAGCGACACATACCTGACTATTTTAACAATAAACAAGGGAACAATTACAGTGATCACCAAATGGAAGAAAAAGAAAAAGAAACACAAGATAAGAAATACCAGAGTAAAAAAGAAAGGTTAGAATAAAGGACATAAAGTGTAAATGATTAACACGAAAAAATATCTGCATTATGTGATGTAGAAGGCACAGAATATGTGTATAGTAAATGAGGGGAAGTTTTAGCATCCAACTTCTCTGGTATTAAGCCCATCTGGTACAAAACTATCCAACCTATGTTGCCAAAACGCTCTCTATACATATCACCAACTATTTTATCTATGATTAGAACCTTGATTAGATTATCCATGATTAAAATCTTCCTTAAAACCAGTATGCCCTTCCTCTAAAAAGTGGATAAAATATTCTACCTGAGGTGCAGCCTGACGCTGAAACAGTATGTAGGTAGTAGTAAGACAAAGTTTAGAATTAGATACAATAATTACAAGGCATCCAATAGAATGTTTAGGCGAGGTCAGAGAGTGGTTACTGCTGCTAAAGAAAATTTTAAGAAACTTATCTGGATTAACAATTCACAATCTAATTCACAAATGTACACACCGATAAGTACTTGTACATATGTATATGCACGTCCCTGAAAGTAGACAAACGCCACTAATAAAATTAACGTCCAGGCTTTCATTAAAACATGCATAAACATTCTAATGCATAAACATTAGAAAATGCATAAACATTCTAATGGCTTGAACTTGGGGTATTTGCGTTCTAATTCTGATGTGTAATAGAATAATTTACTATAACACTTGCCTTAACAAAAACATGCTTCCACTATGTATCCCCACATTTTCTTTTAGAGACCCTCGGTTTGTGCACCCAATTGCTTAACACACTGACGGCATTTTGAATTGTCTTCACAGAATAACCCTACACTTCGCAAATGATCTTGCTACTTTGGTTTAAGACCGAAATGGGACCAATTCATATAGCACTTTAGTGATCAAAATTGCGAAAATTACATGCTATATTTTACATAAAATATATTTATCTTAGGAATATTCTCGGATTTTTCAAGGTCGAATACCACAACCCTTCATAAATTGGAAGTGGTGTCATGACTCAAAAAGACCAGCAGGAGACAACATGTCGCTTTAAGGATTGGTGCATGTGGAAATGTTAATCATGTCTTCGATATAAACTTACCTAATAGCACTATCTTTTTTATATAAGTAGTTAATTATCAAATGTAAAACCATTTTCGTCTTCGTCTCATATTAATAGACCAATCCTTTATCTTGTCTGCTAAAAGGGAAATAAAAAGGCCAGGGTTACAAAAGTTATCATTCCATACTTCCGACGAATAGCAAGATTTGCTGAAGGCAAATTGGCAACATTTGCCGACAAAAAAAATTGTTAAGAGTGTCATGACTCAAGGTCCTAATCTTGACGGCTGTGCGTTAAAGTATCATCTCTCTTTAGCTGCCTGATATTACGCTGTTAAACACAAAAAAGCAACTGAAAATAAAACCATTGAGATAAAATGTCTATTAATAAATTTAAAGAGGAATAGAAATACTTTTATTTCAAAATAGGAATTTCGGTATGATTTTAAAGTGAGAAAACCTAGACGATTTTCATGACCAATGGCTTTTATGAAGTTTTTCGGACACCGAGCTAATCCTTCACGTCCAATTCCAAATCGAAAAAATAACAAGATTTCGCCGGTGCAATATTGTGCGTTGTATGTAGTTTTATGGGACACGTTATATGTTCTTGTCAACTTGTGAGCGGTATGCAAAGATTGTGACTTAGATTTTAACGAATTTCTATCATTTACTAATTTGGTATCAATATATCAACGCATTTCTAGTTGTTCATGCTGGAAATTTACAACACCAACAAAAGGTTTAATCCCTACGGAAAGAGTTAGTAATTACTCTCTGATAAGCAAGAATAATCTGGAATTGCCGATAACAAGGACCATTATGTATATCCAGGAGGATGTAAGATACAGAGGATATAAGTTACGAACATCACTGTCAGATCTCATTAAATCGTCTTGAAAGGCTGCGACATTGTACTCCAAACATACTACAAAGCTTTTTTGTCTAACACTCTTCAGAGTATGAATCGTCAGAAAGGAAACTATATGTATATGGCAGCTTTTTATACGAAATATGGATTGAAACTAGCAAATCACATACAAAACAGAAAAAAAACACAAGAAGAAGATAAAAAACAAGTAAAAAAAACTCTTTCTGCCTACAGAGTCCTGATTTTCTTAGTTTAATGTACGTTGACTCCAATACACTTAGATGGAAGGACGATTTAGCTATGCCAATTATTGGAAAATGCTGGTTCTTATACACTTTGGCGCATTCCAAAAACCATTTTACTAGCCAGTACAATTGCTAGGATTCTTTTCGTCCAAAAAGAGGAAAATCAACCTCATAAGAACATTGTCCATGGAGCACTTTGTATTTGTTCAATATCTAAATTAAGTTCCAAAGTGGGAAAGAATATCTATTCTTGAAAACGAGTCTCCAGAGGATGTCATTCCCAGAATTTTTCATGAAAAGGTCACTTATTATTTAGCCGAAGAACATTTGGGCCTCAAAAATGTCTTGTATCCTTACACTTTCTCGGCTAAGTAATATTTCTGTCCACATAGAAACACAGATTAAAAAATCTGTCACGAAATGTTTCTCTGCTGTCAACCTCAGAATTGTTTTAACTACTAGGACCAACTTGCCATTAATTCATAAGTATTCTGTACCTACCTCACAAGAAAGCTTAGAAGTATATAAATTTCTGTACTAATTTTGAAGCTAGTGATGTCTGAGAAAGTGTCTGCTGTACTGCTCCCAGTGTCTTGTTCTCTACAACAAATTGGTTGTCTATTACTATCAAATTACTGCCACCTACTGCCAATTGTTGACTGTTACTGCCACACAGTCAAGCATGGCATAAAAATGAGGAAAGTGAGTTTGCTTCAATGTTTGAAGAGGCAGTGATTCTTGCTGAAAAATTTGTAGTGACCAGAGACAAATGCAAGCATTTCCTTGAGCAGTCATTAAAGCTAGGTTCAGATTCAATGCTGATAGAACCAACCGGACAAAAATTTATTGCATGCGTATAAACGTGTTTTCCGCTTCTTGATGAAGTTTCTGGAAACATGAAAGCAATATTTTGTCCACCTCAAAAGAACATCACATCATTGACAAGAATCCTGCCTTGTTTCTTCAAAAAATCAACTTGGCAAGGTATTTTGCCAGCTGTAGAGAAATATTGAGGCTTTTTAAGTCCTTAAGTATTGTAAAAGAAGTACATGAAATTTGGAAGTAGTAGTGGCTGTCATGTAGAGCACGACCAGAAGCAAATACTGCTATCGATACCTTAAGCGACTGCCAAGCTTCCCTAATGTGCATAAATTACTAAACATTTTGCGTATGTTTCTGGTGCCAACGGTAGAATCTGAGGGTTTCATTTCCGAAGCTGAGTAGCATCTTGACAACAATCGGGTCAACCATGTCCAAGAAAAGAGTAAAAGGTGTACACCCTCTATAACTTCACCAAAAGATAGCACTAACGACTGAGAAACTAATTGACTCATTTGCGTCAATGAAGAAACGACAACCCTCTTTAAAGCTTTATATAATTACAAGATATGTTAAATGATGTAACTACAATATGGCAGTTTTCAACGATTTTTTAGACTGTGCAAATTAGAAATCTGAGATCTAAACGTGTTATTGAGGGGTGGAGGTTTCTATAAATGTGTTCTGTTTGTCAAACGTCTAGGGCCTTAATTCATAAAACGTTTAGTAGAACCCACGCATTATCACGTGTGATATTGGAGTGCCATATATGTGTAGTAGTAGCTGGGAGATTGATTAAATAGTATATAAGACGAGAAACCTTTTGTGCGATGCACACCTAAACAGTAACATCCTGGCATAAAAATTAGGAAATGCAAATTTTCACGTTTTAACAACAAATTGTAGTGTAAGACAAAAATTTTTTGATAGTTTGATAACTTTCATAGTTACGTATACAACTACTACAGTTTCTTGTTGTCGAAGATTTGATCTCATTCGTTTTCTTGACTAATTTATGTGGCATGTCTGTTAACACAAACTTTAGCAATATGAAGTAATAGCTTTTGGTTACACGATCAAACAAGCATTAACTTCTCCTATTGGACAGCCATCACGCGCTTGCAAAGCTAAAATGACTGCCAAAAATGCACTTCTGTCACAAGAAAATTCAAAATGCGCCAAAATGTATAATGACGAAAATTTTCGGATAGTTGGCATAGGTAGATGGTCCTTCTATCTTATGTGTCTTCAATTCTGTCGTGGCTACTTTATGACTCTGGACTCTGTTTTTTTTTCTTCTTGGACATTTTGAACAATGCTTTTCTTTTTCTCTTTGTCTTTTTCCCTTACTGTTTGCGACTGGTTATTTTCGATCCATTTTTTCTGTAAAAAGGTTGCCATATATCTATGCTTTCCTTTCTGACGATTCATACTCTGAAGAGTCTTAGACCCGAAAAGCTTTTGGGTATGTTTGTAGCACAATTTTGCAACTTTTCGAGGCGATTTTCAAGTTTTGTATCATAGAAAGATTGTTCAAAAGTCATTAATACTGGGATATACCAGCTGAGTTTAGATAAAAAGATAAAATATTGAAATGGTGTATCTTGCAGCTGCAGTTTTTGTCGGACACTTTTTATTAATTTAAGATTCATTTGTAAGAATGTTTGTAATTAAACAGATTCAATAGTATGTAAACTAATTGTTTTTATTCCAATCACATATTATCCCTTCTTTGCTTTGGACTTCAAAATTGAAATCATGTAAATACTATACCTGAAACAAATGTGATGCATTCTGAATATTAACTTTCGCAAAAGCAATAGTCATTTGTATTCAAAACTTTGTCCTTTTCCCCCGGCTTTCTATTCTTTAATAGGCGAGCCTTTCTAATATGCATCCCTCTCTAATGAACGTTCCGTGTCTGAAGCCAAAAATTAAATGAGCGCCCCTGGCGTTCATTATGGAAAATATGGTAGCATAACTATAAACACAGGCAAATGTTTCAAAATAATGCAATGACAAACTTCTACACGACGACTTGTTGATGCTAATAGATTTCATAAACTTGTGTGGGTATGTTACATTTTCTTGTTCCATATTTTGACATATAACTATCATACCTATGACCAGATAATGAAAACGACTTCTCTTCTCCCACAAAGCAATTGTTAACCCGTCTGAGATTTCATTTATCACAATGCCGCTGAAAGGGCTGGGGAAAGGCGGTAACTAAATTAAATATTCGACGTTGCTCAGAAAGTCTGGGAATGAGGCAGTTGGGAGAAGTACCTAGATAATGCCAAAGTTTCATAGTTTAAGTCAGGCTCACATTAATGGGAATAACCGCAACACAATGTGTTACGGACCTTACGGCTATAAATACTTGAACTATATAGTTTTGTGGTGGAGCCATAGCGTTTATATTTTCAACTATGTTTGCAACATTGGTTTTCTATTTCGTTGGATGTCATCTTTGTACAACCTCGTTTTCGGAAAGTCATTTTAAGCGGGAAATTGCTCATCATCAATATTATCATTAGATTTGTAGGAGGGATTGGTTCTCTGCAATTGACTTTAAAAACCTTACAAACAATTGTGTCTAAAATGAATTCGGTTTTTAAGGTGGTCAAGTCGTGCGTTTCACGAACGTATACTCTAGGATGGACAACAGCACTCCGGCTTGCTCCTGCTGTTGTCAACAAGGTGGATAACAGGGACTTCAGTCGAAAGTCAACCCACCCACCTTCACGCCCACCTACAGCTTTTATTCTCTTTTACAAAGAGATTTTTCCTCGACTATGGAGCACAAATACCACAAGACGAGTAAAGGATGTTGCACGGCAGGTTGGAGAGATTTGGAAGTCTCAATCTGCATCAGAGAAGAGACCATTTGAGGACAGAAGCAACGAGATGATGCATGAGTACAAGGATGCTATGAATAGATTTCGTGCGAAAGCTACCGACGAGGATCTCGAATTATTCAAAGCCACAAGAGCCATGAAAAAGAAAAGGAAGCTCATGGCAAATGTCCGTCGAGACAGAAGACGCCACGTGCCTCCAAGACCGAGCCCTTTTGGTCTCTTTGTTCAAGAACAGAGTCAGATGATTTCTCAGCCTCTTAAAGGAAGAATATTGTTCAAACACCTGGCGGAAGATTGGAGAGACATGAGCGAGGAGGAAAAAAACAGATATAAAGAGGAATCTGAAAAGAAGATGAAGTATTACCAAGAGAAATTGGGCATTTGGAAAGCTAGATCTGATCAAAACGACTGAAAGACCTTTGTATCATTTGAGTGGTAGAATAACAAAGCAGTACTACTTTCTGATTTCTAGTCGTTTCTTCATTAGAAATGAAAGAAAAGTGGAGGAACCTCAAGAGACACTTGTGTCACACTGAAATGAAATTTGAGGGAACATAATTGTGCCACTCGTCAAACCATGGAATGTGTTTTTAAGATTACACAGAATACATAAACTTCACAGTGATAATTTTTGTGAAAGCAAGGAAAGACTTTGCATGGGATTAACATGTTAGCAGCTTATAGTAGACAACTTTTGTGTGTGTTTTTGTAAAATTTTTCCACTTAGTATGTATAACCAAACTTGTTGCAGGATGTAAATTTGCTGTTGTTTGTGCTGTTGTGTATAGACCAAATTAGGTTGTAGAGGCAGAGTTGATCCATGGGAGAATAAATGTAATAACAATAGGTATGGTTTGGTTAAATTTTTACAAATGTTATCACAGATCCATTGATGCAGTCCACGTACTGCTTTGATAAGTATGCCATCTGGTTTTTAATCAGTATATCATATGAAAATTATAAAATTAAAATATTTGTTCAGGCCAGTGATGAAAGTGGCATGTTTGAAGTTGTTTTGTAGTATATAGACTACCATGGCCTCTGTACTAGATATGAGGAATCAAAAATATTGATAGGTATTTAATGGCATGTTCATGGGCAGATACCTGTTTATGTATAAAGAGCTGATTTGAGTTGAAAAATAATGCTTTGAGCAGCAATCTCAACATATTTGACATGGTTGGTGAGCATTTCCACTGTTGAATCCTTTTTTGAAGCAGACATCAGTTTGAGGCTTTTATACTTAAGATATTATGAAATATAGGTAAAACTTATAGAATATTAATACAAACAAAGCTGCCTGTTCGTCACATGTATGTCCAGAGAAAATTACGATACACATCTGGTGCGACATATTGATGATAGGATAGTTCGACCAGTTTTGTTTGACTAGCAAGGGAGCTAAAAAGGGCTCAACTTAATCGGTCATATATGTGACACAGTTGTGTCCCTTTACAGCCTTCCTGAACTGACGGGATTCATTTGCAATGCAATTAATGGTCTCATGTTTTATTATTTTGAACATTCTTTTGTCCCCTACCATTCAATGCAGTCAGTCAAGTGTGAATGCCTACTTAGGTGCAAGTGTTTGTCCATTTGCCCAGCAGGGTACAGTCAACTGGTGAGGATTAATTGATTAGAGCATTGCCCAAAGTACTTTAGCACTTCAAGTGGGGATACTTGACTGACTTTGGCACACAGAACTGTTGAAAGGTTTACAGAATGATTATTTACCCTTGGCATACAACTTTCAAAATTTTTCTCGTGATGTTAAGCTTATAGAGATAAAGAAGGAACAGAATCTGTTTTTGGGGGGCCGTGCATACAAGCCTTGAACAACATGTGTGGCACGACATGAAGGCCAAATTGGCTGTATTTTCAATGGCATCTAGCTACATGAAGTTGCCTCTACATGCTTCCTCCCCTGCTAGACAAGTTTCAAACTACATGTAGTAATTTTATATAAGCAAGCAATGTTAAGACTTGTTGAAGTGATATTGAAAAGGAAGGTCAGGTTGATGGCACAAAAAAGAATGAGAGCAAAATCTTTATTTCCTTGTAGATGTTGTTATCTTAACATCAACTTTTAAGATTGTTTTTGGATTTGGTGCTACTCTGCTTTGTAAATTTCTAACCCACCATGTCTAATGCATATTGTCTCTCCATTGGTGACATTTTAGTGTTGTATCCCTGTTATTGTCATTCCCAGGTTGCATGATGTAAATCTGCTAGTGTGAGGTGCATTTTTAAATCACCATTTTGAAATGTTCATTGCTTTTATTTTTTCTGAAATCAAGGTTTCATGTGAGTACTCGATCACAATGTGAATCTTGCCCTACAAACCCTGATAAGGTTGTGTTTAGCTACGATTTCATGATGCCACATATTTGCAGCTTAAAGTTATTGTTGTAATTTTGTTAGCTGTTATTGGTTCAAAATACATTTTCTATCTATATATTACACATCTATTACTTAAGATCAACATTTTTTGTAAAGTTCTACTTTTTTGACTTCTGCATTGGAATGCTGCAACATAATGAAAGACAACAATCTTGATGTTGCACTCTAAAATAAACATTCTACTTCACTTTGAGCCAAGCTGACATTGTTAGGGAAATGTTTTAAATTCCATGGTCTCGTGGCTTAAGTTTCAGTTCACTTTATGCAATTATGTAAGCTAGTGGGGTAACATTTGGTTGTGTTATGCCATTGCCATAGTAATATCGAATGCTTAACATTCATACAGTTTGTTATCTAGTGAAAATAATATTGTTTTTAGCATACATTTTGTCTTAAGTGTCCTGTAGAGAAACTAAACTATGATAATTTACAAATTGCCTATTTTGTAAACCCCTCTTAGGTTTTGATAAAGTTTGAAGTTAATCAACTTTCCTAATTCTGTCAGCATCTAAGCTTGATCCATTTCAAGCTTAAGTGTCTGATGATTGAAATGCATCACTCATTTTCTGTGTTGGAGGTAAATTCACTTTATTATTAAAGTACTCTCAAGTTGATGTTAAAGAACTTCCTGTCTAGCTCCTTGGATGAGTGGAACAGCAACAGTTTTAGGGCATCACAGTTTTGATAGAGGCTTGTTTTGCTCATCTCTTAGTTCAGTGAATTTCCTGTCCTGTGTAGTGGGTCTTCATGGGTGATAAATATGCCAACTAATTTACAGAGGTCTCCTGTTGTGTTCAAACTATATTTTATTACAAGCTCTGACATTAACCAATTTTCTTGATGGTTTTGTTCAGTTTATATCCATCTCTTGCATTGGTTTGTGTAGATCCTGTACAATTGCAAGCATGTTATCTAGGAGGGCACATTAAACAGGAGATCCTCCTTGCAGAATTTTGTAGTAAGCACTAGCTGCTAGCTCTGATGGATTAAATTTGGAATCTACAATATCCTTTAAGCATAAAAGAATTTTTCTCGTGCATGTGGCACTTTATTCTCCCCTTCCTATTTGAGTGAAACAGCTGCTCTTGATCATATATTTGGATACATTTGACATTCCCAATAAACATCACTGCTTTTTTAAATGTGGTAAAGAAAAATAGTTGTGTATCCGTTACAAAATCAGGGGACTTTGCTTGGACACTTGTTTTAACATCAGAAAGCATGCGAATAGAATAATATTGGAGGTCACTTTTGAAAATTCCAGGACCACCTCTGCAGTGGCTCTGACATATAAACTCAAGAACAGATGCTAATTTTGAGGCTATTGGAACAAAAAACACATGTAATTAATGCCAAGAAATCCACTGGGCACATCAAATAATATATCAATCTGGTCAGAGTGGCATTAATCCTGACTACTTTGACTCAAACAAAAGTACTTGTCCACACAAAGAAAGCTTTCAAAAAATCACCATTACTATTTTCCAATCCTCGCAATTATTTCACCTCCCATATTATTAATATTTAGCAAATTGTGCAGCCCCTCCTATTATTTCAAACCCCCTATTACTCAGTACTCGAGAGTAAACTTGAACAGAAAAATTCAGATCAATTTTTGATTAAAATCTCACAAAAATTGTAACTTCAAAGATTATTAAAGCAGAAATGTTTAATATGCAGGAGCTAAAATGAAAAAAAATCTATTCATTCTGTTTTAGGATTGGATACATGTGGCAATGTTTTAGACCAGGTGAAATGAGGAGATGGACAAGCAAGAAGCCTTTTATACGAACTGTGCAAACAAATATCAAAACAATACAAGGTCAAGTAAAGGTATCAATGAAGGGAATATACATGCAATAAAAACGATTGGGGTGTTTTGTATTACTATGCTACTATAAAAGAAATTGATGATAAAACAAATCAAGAACCACATCTCTCTGCAAAAGGTTGGGTATCAAACACTGTGTATCTCTAATACAGTCTGAAGTTAAGTTAAAAAACTCATGACTAATAATAAATGATAATACATTTTATTATTAGTATAGAGGAATGCCACAGTCACACGGAGGTGCTTTGCATGAGGGTCCTCTGTTTGTTAAACTCTTGATTGAATTATAATGCTGTATAAAAATAGCTATCATGTTTCCCAAAGACATTGCTTTAATATGTTAAAGTTTCCTGTTATTTTATATTGTTACTCAGATTGTTCCAGTCATCGTTGAAAAAATAATTTTCCACTTTCTCTCCCCGACTTCTTTTTACTGTAGTGGGTGATAGTGTTTGTTTGTTTGGTGTACATGAATAGTAATAAAAGCAAAAGTGACACTCGCGCTGGTATGCTTTGAAGTTTTGTTATGCACAAGCAAACAATAGAACACGTTTTATCTCGTTTTCATGTTTGTAGGCAAGCACCTGAAGGTATCAAGTATATGACAAGTTATCACCCAACGTCCTCTGCTTGTTGTTTTGTTTGCTTAATGATGTCTGAGATGCCTGTGATGCACAAGGATTATTTAACAAATGTTGACCTTGGATTCATTGTCAAGTTACTATTCATTTTCCCTGTGCAATAACTATTGAAACTTAACCTGGTCAGACCTGACGGGGAATGGTGAGAGTCCATTATTTTCCTTTTTGTTATCACTGCAATTGACAGCACAACAGTAGACGGTAGGTGATGATCGTTTACCTACCTTTTATATGTCCCTTCAGATACTTGACTAAAAGCCAAGGAAAACTTTCCACGCAAATAACATCAAATGTACTGCTCCAGGAAATAAGGGAACATGGTTAACCTCGTTGTCATATTCTCCTTGTGCCTGTATGTGTCCCGAAAATTTCTTAACAGTTAGGGTTAGGAAGTGTCACTTCTGCTTTTATTGCTCTTCTGTGGTTTGATGATTGTGTAGTTCTTCACTCCTTTTGGTATTGAAAGCGTAACTGTTTTAAAAGATCTTCATTTTTAAATTTTATAAGAGTATTAGCATATCTGATGAAATGATGTGACTCGCCTAATGCCACCGTGAAACCATTTCTAGGAAATTCTCGAGTCATACGTTTTACAAAGGATTGGATATTTTTAATCCCTTAAGTAAGCCCTTGGCGATTTAATTGTTTATTCAAAAAGCATTATTCAATTCACATATTTTAGAGCATAGAATAACTAACTATCAAAAATGCCATTATTTGCCCTTCAGAAGTACGAAAAACGGTCACGCCACAACCTTGCCATAGTAAATGCAAAAATCACTGAAGAACGCATCACTTCATACTAATGAAAAACATAAACTAAGACGATAGGAACGATACTGATTTAAGGCTCCTATATTGTATGGCATGTCATAAGCATTTCTGTATATAGCATCCAGAATCATGCTCTGCAATATTTGTCAATTGATTGCTCCAGCTTTACTGTTCTGAGCAAGAATTCATGACATAAAATATAGATCATCTGAAAGTCATCTAGGACGTGAGAAAGGACAAGAAACAACTAGTGAGAAACTGTGATTCCAGGCGTTGGATTGTCGATGGAGGGTCTTTGGCTTTGCGAAATTCGCTAAATAATTTATTATTATCAGGGCCATAGTCGCGAGGAGCAGAGGGGCCATTGCCTCCACTTTTTTGCAAAGTAAACATTTTCAATTACTCCCTCTTCAAATACTTAACATTGCATCATGGAATTA
Source organism: Chironex yamaguchii (assembly GCA_024741275.1). Lineage (NCBI taxonomy): Eukaryota > Metazoa > Cnidaria > Cubozoa > Chirodropida > Chirodropidae > Chironex > Chironex yamaguchii. The sequence continues at coordinate 12,750 of JANTCA010081281.1, forward strand.
ACTTCCAATCGCGTTGCCAAAATTCCCTGTGGGTTAACGGTTTTCGTGTCCTGTTATGTAACAGTGCTTTACTTGAACTAAAAAGCACAAAGAAACTAAGTTCATCTAAATTAACTAAATGCACTCTTTGAGAAGCACAAAAATGTGTTGCATTTGAATGGATCTGCTAACTTCACTGTAGGTGTTTTTTATGTTGAGCTGAGAGCTTCACTGTTAATAATCATTGGGGTTGGACATACTGGTCACATGTGTTGCCTTGAAAAACTGAGTTGTGGGTGGAAAATTATCATGATGGTGCATGAGGGAAAGCCTTATAAACAAGAGGTGCAAGAGTTGTAGAATCTTTACGCTGATTGATTTCCATCCCATCTCCATCCCGTTGAAGCTGCTTCTGGGCCCAGCAAAGGATGCTGGACACCAATTGGGTCGGGTAACATTTTCACAGGCCATGGAGATACCAATAATTTTGTTGCCGGGGGAGCAATATCAAATTTTCTGGTGCTGGCAAAAGTTTTGTTGGTGGCACCTGCCACGAACACTTCAAGTGAGAGGACATTCTCAACAGTAAATAAAATTAAAACTTATTTGTGATGCACTTTCAGTGACATATAATCGGCCAAATCATGATATGATCATCAAAAAAAAGAAATCCGTGTTCACGGCAAAGACAAAGAGCTCAATATTTATGCTGTAATCTACGACATCGTTATAAGAAAAGATTGTTGGAGATATGTGTTTGGCGTGATAGTACATTTGTTGATTGTACATAGGTGTACATTTTTGCTCTATGCTTTTATTTCATGTTTATGGAAGGATCATTTCTTCGCATTTGCGTTTTACACGTCTACTCCACATAGTTTCATAGTGCAAAGAATTTTGAAAAGTTGGCATTTCAAAGTTCGCAAAGTACCTCTAAATAGCACTATATGACGAGGTAGGTAGCCGGTGAACCTAGGTTTTGGCTTACGTTTTGCCCCTCCCCCTCGCCATTTTTCAAAGACCGACTACGGCTCTGTAACTGGTCTTTTCTACAGCAAACTCCTTCAGTTTTACCAAGTTATGATCATCAACCTTATTCTTATAAGCGTTTTCTCATTTATTAGTTTATCTTTCCTGTCGGCCGTCCCGATAAGCCTTAACCTTTATGTCTGCATCCATAAACCTAAAAGTGACTCGTCGTGTAAACGCAGGAGTGTAGTTATGTATGCACTTGACTATGTACTAACTTGTGTGATTTTCAATGTCTTTGTCAAGCGTGTTTGGTTTTTCGTCTTTCCTGACCTTTCTTTTTATTTAGGAGTAGGTAACTTGCAAACAAGATAAGAAGGGTTTGAACATTTATATGCATCTCAAGGAGTAAAATCAGCTGACTTGCATTGGGGTTGCTTTTGAGCCAAATCTGTATACAATCAGGATCTTCTTTTCAAATTTTGCTTCCAATTGAGGGGAGCAGTCGGACATTTAGTTCGTTGTTGCTTGTTGTATGTATAATTGAGTATTTAGCCTAATTACGAAACAAAAATCAAAATGAGGGTATGACACCCCACGCATTTAATGCCAAAGAAGGTAAAATTGGTTCGCAAAATCTGAGAGAAGCCGGCAAGTAAATGCCAATGGATACAAATAGTAATGATCGCCTTGAAAATTTGCGACATTGCGCTAAAATCATACTTAAAAGCTTTTTTCGTCCGACACTCCTCAATTAGCTTAGTAGTATATGAATTTTTGTGCCGATGTGAAGCTCGGTATGTAGGTCGCACTTCTCAGAGATTGGGTGACAG
>JANTCA010081303.1:0-14527 GCA_024741275.1 Chironex yamaguchii
ATCTTCTCAGTTAAAACGCCATTTTGGTTTACACGTGTCTTGTGTTGTCTGTCTTTTACTTACTACGTATACAACATTAGTATATGATAGTTTTTGTTATTTTGACTTCTCCAACTTCTATATATAACTGTTTCGAATAAACAGGACAGATCAAATTCCAAAAATTGGGTTGTTATTCTTATTCTACGTTCACTAGCTGCTATCTAATAGCTAAAATTCCAAACACTATAATTAACAATCTTGACTTAAACAGAAAGCAATCATCAGAGTGTAGTAACAGGAAAGTTTTTTATTTTATCTAAAATGTAATACAGAGGACATCGTAAATACTTTCAACATTATCCAATGTAAGTGCCTGTCCAGTTGGTTGTACTGGCAGATAACATTAATAATAAAGGATGTAGTAAGTTAGTACAAGTTGTAGAATGTTGGAAAATGTGATTGATGTTAAGAAGCATATTTTCTGTGAGATGATAATTATTCAACTAATTTTTAGACAAATTAAATCATTCAGGACCTTTAAGGTATTGATTTCAACCTCAAAATTATAGTGTTTATTATACTATGAATGCAAAGCACACACAGGAGAAAATTCGGCTTGATTCTTTCATGGATGTGCATATTTTCCCTGAAAGGTCTGATGCCATGTTCCTGTACTTAACCAATGACCAGTGATAAGTATTGATATACCAGGTATTCATTGCAATTTGTTGTGAACAATTGACCTTTTGTATGAGAGCTCTAAACACTTCAATTTGTATTAAACAGCAGTTATTAATTCAATTCAGTACAGTTGTGTGTTATTATACTAATCTCATGAATATTTAAAGTGATTTTCTTTTATTTGTTTTGTTTTCCCAACCAGATGCTTAAGCATGGTAAGTGCATCACTTTTTGTATGCAAGAATCAGTACGTGTCATTGATGTATATTTGTGTTTAGATATAGAAGATAGTAAGTAACTATGATGAAAGATTTGATTAGTACAATGCTCAGGAGGCATTGTTATATTTTATGTTATGGCATGTAGAAAACATAAGCAAATAGAGATTCTCATACCTTACTTTTTCAAGTATTTTTGAAAAAACCAGAAAGTTAGGCATTTTTATTGAATAAAATTTAAAGAGCCAAGCTGAGATTATTGCATACAGAAGATGAAGGTATTAGGTCTAGGTTTAAACTATAGCTACCACACATCCTATAGTATCATTAAGACTGTAGTTTCTTTATAGCTTTTAGAAGTCATTTGGTAGTCAATGCACCATTATCTTTTTCACTATGCCTGATTTGAATGAAAACATTATTTTAAGGGATAAATGCCAGTAACGTTGAATAGCCTAGCAATTAAAGCAGAATGCAGTAGTTTTATCTGACATTGTTGATTTATAACTGGAACTACAGGAAGAGATGCTCTTCTACTTGTAGTAGTCTTTAGTGTCTGGTCGGGGTCTAATCAACATCAGGATTTAAGTCATCATTTAAGATTAACCCTTTTAAAATGTCATTTTTGAATTATTTTTAAGTCATATAGGAAAAACTGTTATCAAGCAAAGTTTGATAATTTGCACATATGCTATCAAGAAATGACAAAGCAAACATTGTCAGTCCTGGATTTGTTAACTAGTATTGCATCGTGACATTATTGTCATTTGATTATGACCCATTATTGTCAGAATCAAGCACTGATTCATCCTAATCTCCATCATTGGCAATCACTTGTCCGTCTCCTGTCAAAATATCTTGACACCATAGGCTGACAGTTAATGTGAAAGTCTTGACTCAGCCTACTTTTCATACCATGTAAGGTAATATGAGTAAGATAATGTTGGATTTGTACTTCTGTTGATAAAACTGTCCTTGGACAGTTGTTGAGAATTTACTGCAGCCATCATGTACCCAATGTGTTCCTTTTTTGGAGTCTTCATTTTCAGTAATTTCTTTTACTGGAACCTCAAGGTAGATCATTAAAAGTCAATTATTTGTTTTTTTTATTCTCACCTGCTTTGTCTTTGATATTTATTTTTGCTAGGTCGCGCTGGTGTACCTATGGAAGTTATGGGATTAATGCTTGGTGAATTCGTGGATGACTATACTGTTCGTGTTATAGATGTCTTTGCAATGCCTCAAAGTGGAACGGTAAAATCCTTTTGTGCAATTTGTATATTTTTAAATTTTTCCTTACTGTGATTTACTACATGAACAGAACGTGACTGTGATCAAAGCCCCATGGAGGAAACTATACAAAGATGCTAAACCACACAATGAAATTGTGTTATCTTACTTCTATTAACTGACTATGGTGTCCTACTGCTTATCTTTATGTTTTGGGGAAATTTGCAATAGAAAGGATTAAATTAGATTTTTTAAAAGATGTCAAGAGAAATGCGTTGGACGGTTTTATAAAATTGACTTCTAGGCCAGTCTATCTTTTGCCAGGTCTCTGGTTGCACCTTTCTGCTTCAGGTCTGATTTGATTACTTCATCCCATGTTTTCCTTGGTCTACCTTTCACAGCAGCACCTTCCAGCCTCATTGTTCTGTACTTTTTCACCCAATCATCTGCATGTACTCACTGATGCATAATATATAGTTATTTATTGTACACTTAGGATTATTAGCAACTTATTTTCCATGGCTACAGTATAATGAAAATATATAACGAATTATAATAAATTGTATTATTGTTATGTAAATTTAATGGGGAAAAGTATTGTGTTCTAGTTTATGTGATATCTGCTCTAAAACAGGATAATGTTTTGGTAAATACATTCTTGTTTGTGTATTTTGTGAGCCTCATCTTCTGTTATATTTGATGATCAAGTAAAGTATGAGAAAAATTGTGTCTTATTGCTGTCCAGGGTGTCAGTGTAGAGGCAGTTGATCCTGTTTTTCAAGCAAAGATGTTAGACATGCTGAAGCAAACTGGGAGGTAAGCCCCAACAGGCAGTCTTTTGTTTTATTTGGCTGATCATTTTTTCTGGGTTGAATACTGAATGCAGTAGAGGTTCTTAACCATTCTCAAACACTTTCTATTTTATAATTAACAAATTTCCTTTTAATTTAACTGTATAAAATAACATTACTATGTCAGATTATAAGGCAAAAGACATTGTGCAGTCAATATTTATGCTGACTGTCTTCTAAATGTACTAGATTGTACATTTGGCAAAATTTGGTTACCATCAGATAATGAGCATACATAGAAAGCTGAATTCTTCATGTTGCTTGATTATAAGTATCTTTAAAGTGAACTGAAGCTGCCACAGTATAGGTGATACAACAACAATCTTAAAAGCCTGTGGTTTTGAGTTCTAAGTCCCAATACCAGAAACAAAATACCATCCGTAAGAGAAAGTAATGAGAGCCCACTCTTATACTTTCATAAAGAGCTCACTTTTTAGCAAAATTCCCTATACCAAGCATGCGAATTAGCTACACTCAAGAATAAAATGGTACTGATAGCATTTTTTTCTTGTCCTCATTACAGTGTACTTGTTGCAGCATTGGTTACATAGAAATTTTCTATTTATCAGAAGTAATAAATTTATCAATCTCATAATTATAATTGATTACTTGTACACATAACATGTTTGAAGAAGTAACCTAGAATGTGTAGAATTCACAGTCAATTTTGCGGCTATGTGAGAAACTTTTATGGTATGACCATCATGACTTTGTTCAAGTTTGAAAGTCTGTCCATCCTCTGTATTTAGGCTCGGGTTGGTTGTTGTCATTTCTCGTTGTGCATTTCTCATACTAAATGGCTTTTATCTTGTTATGTTTGTGTCATAGTGTTTCTTTGTCAATTTTTAGGCCAGAAATGGTTGTTGGCTGGTATCACTCTCATCCTGGATTTGGCTGTTGGTTATCTGGGGTTGACATAAATACACAACAAAGCTTTGAGGCATTATCAGACAGATCTGTAGCCGTTGTTGTAGATCCTATCCAGAGTGTAAAAGGGAAGGTAAGCCGTGTATTTGAATTGTGCATTTATTGAGAGGGAAAGAAACTTAAAAGTGGGAGGAAATAATTTTTACAATGATCATTGATTTGTGATTTGCAATGTTCAGGTTCACATCAATTACATTTGGGTCACCAAAGCATTTATCCCTTATGAATTGTTAGTGTTTGATTAATGTAGGAAAAGAGCAAAGCATTGGAAAACTGCAAATATGTTTTTTTACTATGAAGAAAATAAAAACTGAAAATGACAGCAAGAATGAAAACTAGAACAAACTTTGTTGTTTATTTCTACTCGTTTTTGGCTAACTGCTTTCCCCATTCCTTTAAGACTAAAAACTTTACCTCTGAAACTCATATTGGCTGAAATCTCATATAGGGACCTGTCTTTTCAAGTGGAGGTAGTGCGTGCTTATTCAAGGGGGTTCTTATTGGAAGATTTATGGTAGCTGTATATTCACCCCCTCTGTCTCTTGCACTTAACATTATTTAAGTCAGATATAAATTAATATCTGCTGATTTATTTCTTGTAGGTTGTTATCGATGCGTTCAGGCTTATAAATCCAAATATGATGGTCCTTGGTCAGGAACCTCGTCAGACAACATCAAACCTTGGTCATCTTCAAAAACCTTCCATACAGGTGAGAATGTGACTTATAACACTTGAAAAAGCTATGGAACAGAATAGACTTGTTTAGAGTTCTTAGCAAGAGACCCATTCTGTCAATTGCACCCTGAAGTCACCCATTAAGATATATGTCTTAAGTCACACATTAAGATCAGAAGAATTTTGAATATGCAAACACCCCATAATAACATAACATTTCCAGACACATTCCACCTCTACAACAGCAGTCTTTGGTTGATTTTGTAGATCGATTGAAACCCCATGAAATTAACTACATTAACACTATAATCTTGAACGCTTGACAGAATATTGCAGAAAACGTGGTAAGAAGTTTACCGTGGTAGCTGGGGGAGTACTTTACATTGAAATTACAATTCTTAGTGATCTTAAAATGGTAAAATATTGTTCAAAACCTGCAGATATTTATAACACAATTGTAAGTTTGACTATAAGAAAGAAGGATCTAGTAGTTTGGAACCCCCCATAAAGTGATATTGGCCATGTCCTTTTGATCTCAAGATAGCAAACATATTATTCAAAACCTGCTGATATAACACGTTAGTAAGTTTGGGCATTGATATCAACTATTAGTGGCCACGTTTTTGATAACAGCGATTATTTTGTAAGCTTGTTACAGTCTCATGAATTAAAAATGTGTTTGTCAATAAGCATGTATTTCTGGCCATGCAAAAATAATCTTAAAATAGGAGATTAAGATGAATTTAATTATTAATACTAATTCTTAAAATAATTACTTGACTAAAGGCAAGCTTTAGGAAATGATATTTAACTCAAAACAGAGTTAAGATAAGAGTTCCTTAAATATGGTTTGAAAATGTGTATTGTTTAGTTATCTATCTTAGGTACATACATTCAACAAATTTTTATTTGTTGTGTAATGTCAAATGCTTAAATCTGTTTTTTACTTCTCATGTTTTACTTTTATTTATTATGGCTTGCATTAATAGAAATGTACTTGCTGCTGGGAAAATAAACAAATGTGTTGCCATAATAAGGCATAATGTACTGTTGTAGCTATGTGTCAGAGCAGATGTTTTAGTTTTGTATAGCATCCTACATTTCCTCCTTATAAGATTAATAAAAATACACAGTTTAAAATATTTATTTCTTTAGCTTCACAGTCCTCAGTAACATTTTTCACAACTACAACTAGTTTTATTTCATGCTCATTTTTTGTTAAATCTTGACATGTATTGATTTCTCTTTCTAGTTTTGTGGGGAAACTATTGTTATGACTCTGGTAACTGGCTTCTGACAGCCAATTATCTGTAGGGATGTTTAGTGCTCTGTTAATGAATTTTATTTTGACGTTATGTAAAGATGTCAATAATTTGAATCTTTGTGATGTAGTTTGGTGCACATGATCTTTCCCCCTGTGATAAGATACGCTGGGTAGTTAAGGTAAAGGTTAGATGCATATTATAAGGTATTTCATGCTTGCTAAAAGACAACAGGCTACCCATTAAGTAACTCTATGTGCTGTGTGTAGATTTTTCTACATCGTATATTTTGGCATGCTTTCCAATTTGACTAGCTTGTGGTATCCTTTTGGATGCCTTTTGGATGTATCAAGCTGACGATAATAATAATTAAATTTTGTTCTATTTTTCACAGGCATTGATTCATGGATTAAATAGGCATTACTACTCAATTACCATCAATTACCGAAAGAATGAGTTAGAGCAAAAAGTAGGTGTGCGTTTGTTAAAGGTTAAAGCTACTTGTTTGGTATGAGTAATCAATTTAAATGGTATATAGGGATTGATGGAAAATAGCTGTTTGATACAAGTAACATTTTTGTAGCTATGGCTTTAGAGGCAAATATTTTAATTGCATCATCAATAAGTCAATAAATTTAACGTTGCCATTGCAAGCATACTATTTGCGGTGTCACACTAGTCCTTTTTAGTAGTTGATGTTCATTAACATGATAATACATTTACATTACAAGATACAATTATCCATTCTTCTGATACATTGTAGATTTTCTGTAAATTTTTGTCAGCACACATTATGCACCATACTCCTTGTTTTATGAGCTACTTTTAAAGTTTTTGTTTCATATCAATAAATTGCTTTTTCCTGGTGTGTATTACTTTAATCAAATTAAACATGTAAAGCTAAGAAGTACAGAGAAAGCATTCAGCCTAAAACTGACCCTTGGGTCAGGTAGAAACCATTTCAAGTTGAATTTCCATGCACAGCTAGTCCCACAGATCAGATTCAATTGGATGTAGTCCTTATTGTTACCACTCTCATATGAATATGTGGCCTAGCAGGTAGTTAACAGAATGTATAATGATGCATATTATGGTGGAATTAGAACTGAGGAAATCTGCAGTAATGAGACTTGTTAAACATTTTTATCTTAAAACATATTAGGTATGCTTGTACCTTGTACATGTGCAATGTCAAATATTTTGTAGTTAAAGGCTCTCATGTAATTTTTTACCTTGTACATTATACCAGGGCTGGTGCAGTTAGTTGTATACCTGTGTATGCTTCGTTCTGAAAGTACAATAAATGGTGTTCAGGCTTTCGTGGGAAAGGCGTGCGATCGCATGTGCACACCCTGGTGCACGCCTGCTGCTTCCCAGGTGTGCAAAATATCGCACGCCTTCATTTATTTTTTGAAAACAAAAATTTTTGATGATTAGTTTTGTGGGTTTTCGTGTTGAATTTAATTTTCAGGCCACTTCATAAAGGCTAGACACCCTGTCAGGATTTTGGAATAAATATCAATTTTCCGGAATAATCATAGCGCTAATTTATTTTTGATTTTACCAAACCTCTTGACCCCTGTTCAATTCGAAATTCAAATCAAAATAACTATAAACAGGCATATGACAAATTGTCAGTTTGTAGCAACCTTATTTATTCCTTTCTTCCTCATTATCAGCATTCATTATCCAACTTGCTAATTTCTCTCACCTTAACACTCTACGTGCACATCCCGATGTCAACATTTCCTGTCTTTTGTTTGGGCCTATTTAAACCTATAGGCATTTCTAATCGAAAACTATTCACACTTGGAGTGGCCCTTCCTTTCCCACGCCATGTTATATTTGTTTTACATAATTAGCCATCCGTTGTGAAACCACATGTGTATATATCAGACTTTACCAATAGATTTCATTGTCCTTTTTGCAACTCCTGCATAGACCTACCATAATTACCTAGATTTTTCCAAAGAATTAGTGTCACACGCAACCACACACCACCACACGCCTGGATCACATCAGGCATGTCGTGGTTAGCACGCCTGCTATAATTTTCCCACGAAAGCCTGGGTATTTGCAAATGATTTTCAACTACTTGGTTTAAACCCTGTGCACATGAATGCCCCTCGATACATCTGAGATAACACTTTTTCATCCATTTTTTGTTGTACAACTAGATGTTATTAAATCTACACAAGAAAACATGGATGGAGGGATTAACATTACAGAATTATCATGAACATTGTACAATGAACGAGGAAACTGTCAAGGAGATGCTCACATTAGTAAAAAATTACCACAAGGTATTTAAAGTCTTCTCTTGTTTTGTACACATTTGAGTGTCAGCATATTTTGCTTTTAATCCTAAGAAGTGAAGGCTTAGACACTTTGGAGTACACAGTGCAACTTTTACTGCAGCAAGTGAAAACTGCCCAGATTGTACTTCAAACATTTCACCATCTAAGCAAAAATGAGTGTTCTGAGAACCAAACATTTCCTTCAAATAATGGTATATATTTATGTCCTCTTGTTACTGCTATATTTCTCTCAAACATGTATAAGTCCAATGTTGAAATAATTTAGTTTATGGCTTACTTCTTCTTCTTCTTCATCACTTGTCCTCAAACACAACTTTTCTATTTATACAAGTCCCAAAACAATAAACAATGAACTTGTAAAAAATAGTAGTTCTAAACAATTAAAAAAGTAGAAAACGTGACTCATGAAAAACATGATAAGCTGTACAAAAACGACTGGTCCATGTTAGTCCATTTGAAACAAAAGTTTGTGTCTATAAATACAGCATAATAGATTTGCGTATCAGCAAAATATTTCTCCTTTTATGGATTTTAGAATGTTCCAAACCATTTGGATGAGTGTCCAATTTTCAACAACCAGTACATCCCCGTTGCTGTTGATACTGTAAATACTGTAATCGAGAGTCATTCTGTTTTCTGTTGTTTCTTCCTGGAAGGTGTTGATGCTTAATTGGTTTGATGACAGTTTGTTTTTGTAAGATATTAAAATTGTTAAACGGAAGAAGTATGTTATTCTATGATGAAAACAAAGTTGATTTTCACTATTTGCAGACATCCATGAAGGTTTCACTTAGACAAGTTTAAATCTGCATGCGTGCAAATGTATTGAAACTTCATTGTGGTTTTGATTTTCATCTTTGATTCTCTTAGATACTTGTTTTTCATTTGCTTTTGTTACAAGGCTCTTGAAGAGGAAGACACAATGACACCAGAACAACTAGCCATTAAGAATGTTGGAAAACAGGTATTGTAGTAGTTCAATATGCCTAAAAGAATGATTCACATCTATTTTAGTTCAAGGCTCCTAATTTCGCTTCTTTACATGATTGGATTCTAGGTTCGAAGGGTGATATCATTTATGTTACCTTTTTTATCCAAAACGTTTCCAGAAACCGAGGACTTGAAAGGCAACTTATACCATTGTGTATAAACCTGCACTTGAATATTACTAGTACTCAAAACAGTTCTTGAGGGGACAGGGTTAAAGAACTTATCTTTCCTCACAAAATTTTCTTTAGCACATGGATTAAAGCATTTTCACTCTCCAGCCTACCATTTTATAATGTGGAGTAGTTTTATTTGAGTATATTGCTTAAAGCATTTATGGCGTTGTGTGCAAAAAATGAGTGATTCAATGAATGACTGTTTCACCATCAAATACCATATTGAAGACATTAGAGTATTCAACTGAAGCAAGTTGCATTTAGTTAGCTGACTGAAGTAGAACCATTGTGGCTGCCAAGACAATGCTATATGAGCGTGAACTTACGATAATACATATTAGAGGATCTAGTGGTTGTGTATTGTAAATGATACTGTTTCCATTATGGAATTGCATAAAGGAATGGGTACATTTAAATAGACTTGTATTGTTTGGGCAACAAGATAGAACTAAAGGGCATAGGTGGCCCAGTACATGCAAAAGTGATAAGGACTGTTGTTGATTATGTTTAAAGGGATAGTAAACTGATAGAATAAATACTAAACCACATAAGCACATTGTGACAATTTTAAGGCACCATGCTCGGTAATACAACATTTTGCTAGTTCATACTTCTGTTTTCTTTGTGTATTGTTTGTTTCTAAGCTTTGTAAGAAATAGATTTGGGGCTAGATTTGTCTATCTGTTCTTTTCTTTGGTTCTAGGATCCAAAAAGGCATCTTGAGGAGCAAGTTGATGTTCTTATGACAACCAACATAGTTCAATGTCTAGGGGCAATGTTAGATACTGTAAGCTTTTAAAAACACATCAGTGTTTAAAAACGTGGATGTTCCACAGGGTTCTAAAAACTGTTATACATTTTATTGGAGCTCATGCAGGATAGCCAATAACTTTATATAGGTTGATTCATAGAAACATTAAGAACATACTTGAATTACACTTGCTGTATGAACTGTAGAAGTTTTTGTTTACCAGTTGTTAACTTGCTACACTACCAAAATCTGACAAATACTGTTGTTTTTTATGTTACTTGTGCATACTAGTGAAGTATTGGTGTTCAAATGTGTCATTGAAATAACCTTTTTGGAAATTTGTCTGTTTGAAAGTTGGCACTCGCGTCATCCTTGCCAGTCTGAAGTTGCATGTTTTAGCTAAGTATAAAGTGGCATCAGACTACTGAATATGAATAAGCAGTCTTTCATAGCACTGATCATAATACTGATCCCATGCAAAATTTTCCTAGTAACCCAGTGTTTTAAATTAATCAAGCAGCATTGGCACATGATCAGTATGATAGTAAGCCTTAGGCTTATGTGAAGTGAATCCACCAGTAGAAGTTGATTGAGTATAAGTTGCAACGGTTCTGATCTAAAGTATGCTCTGTAAATTCTTAACAGAATTTCCATAAAGTAGATGAGCCATTTACTTTGTTGTCGCTTCTTGGTTACATTTTGCCCGTTGAACGTATATCCTGGAACTATGTTTAGCTTAGATGTTGTAGTTAACATATGCTGCATTGAATTCTGTAGAAGTTGGTATGTCTTACTATGAACTTTCTGATTTGCTTCTTCACTGTTTCATCCACTATGGCTTGTTAAGCTTAAACAACAGCTTTTTTTGTCCAGGAGCAGGTGGTGCCAAAAGTATGTAAATATTTCGGTCATACAATGATTGTGTTAATGCATTTAGCCTTAGAATAAACAAACATGAACCTCCAAACTTTCCAAAAGGTATTGAACTGACCTACATACGACATATTTTCATACATTATATACATACACGTATTTACCAACCATGCAGGTAGAAGTTAAAATCATAATCATCCATCTTTAATCCACGTTTTCGTGACTACAAACCCAATGTCTTTCCTGCTGACCTAAACAGCCCAATGAAAATGGCAGAAAGATTTATGAAGATGATTGATTTCATCATTGACATGATAGGGTGAAGACCCCAACTTCAGGGTGTGCTCTGGTATGTTTTGTTAGACATTTATCCCTTTGGCAGTATACTGCCATATTGTTATTACTTACTGCTTCCTCAATAGATAGAGTAACGCAAAGGACAAATGTTATTAGGTCCCTGTTTCAGTGCTACAATTTACAAAAGGGCTGCGTTACTTGCATCTTTTAATGGCTGTCCTCAGTTTCATGAGGATACAGGGCTATAGCACTTTCTAAAGAAAGACGTTGTAATTTAAAGTAGTGTATACTTTGTGGGTACTAAACCTGTAAGCATAAACAAGTTTTAGGAACTAGGATGCTAAGCATAACAAAATGCTTTCTATGATCTAAGCCTATGAGCAGATCGTATAATTATAGGGACCAAGACAGACAATTTGTTTTAGGAACAAGCCCCTAAACACACAAATACTGTTTAGGAAGTATGATCTCAACTTACAAATAATTTTAGACACTAGGATTGAATTTGACAAATCGATTCATGTAATACACTGTCTTAATAAAAACATCCACATAATGGGGACTTAATAGGTTTTCCTCTATCATTTCGTGTTGGTAGGTTTTGCTTCTTTTGAGTAAAAGATACAACACAAAACCATGAAAGAATATCTATTTATATCTCATTGCACAAAATAGTGGATACAGTGTAAACAGTGAGTGCAGTAACATTAATAAATTGGGTAAAGATCTTAAAAGCTATGCAATAGTGTGTACAATGTGAGTCGCGAGTTGTTCCATGATAGAATCACTCCCAGACTAACACTATTATTCCTCCCATATTCATATTTGACTGAAAGGAGTTACTCTCAAGTACCATATAAAAGGGGTTAAACTAATAGGAGGGTTGTTACGTATTAATAATTGGGGGGGGGAATTCCAATAATCAGGGGGTGGAAAAATAGTGATGTTTTCTTGAAGCACTCTTTGTGTGGACAAGTACTTTAAAAACCATTTTCTTTCCCTCTTTTGGCTTTTCTATTTATACTATAAAAACAATTTTCTGTCTTCTTTTCATAATATAATAGCCAAGAAGTTGATAAAGACTTTAATGCCTGCATTCAGGTTAACAAAAGAATGGCTTCTTTATTTTTGTTAACTTTTTCATTTTCTACACTGAAGTAAAAAGTGGACAATTATGGACAGAAAAGGTCAAAAATTAGAAATAGAGGGGAATAAGAGTGTCCTTGGTTGAAACAATAAAAAAATTAACAATCAGGGGGTGGGGAATGATTATTTGGGACTTGAGAGTAGTATCACTATTTCTTAGACACATACAAAATTCCACATCTTTGACCAATACCACACAAGTTCATTTCCATTGTTTTCCATTTTTGTTTTGTCTCGATAACTAAAGTCCTAGTTTAAAGCCATTTATTCACCAAGTGATTCCAGGAGTTGAAATGGAGAAATCTTTTTCTCAACTCAATAGAAAGATTGTGCATGTATCTGGGTAAATACTGATCAATATGAGATAGTAAACAAAAACATAAGATGCAAGACTTCCGTGTCTTTATATTTACACAAATAATTGATAAGGCCAGGAATAGTTCCTCCAATGCAATCAAATGTCTCATTAGAATACAATTAGTATCATATAAGAACATCCTTCTTTTTCATCTTCTTAGTGTGTCCAGTTTCCTGCCATTCATGTTGAAAATTTTCTCTGTCTTTTAAGTATATCTCTTTGCACTCCTCAAAAAATTTTGGGTCTTGATAGCTTAACAGAGTAGAAAAAGTAAGAGTTAAGAATGGAAAAGTATGTAGTAGTATCAAAAACTAACATCTTAGTTGATCAATGACAGAGTTTATTTACATACAGGAGCATAATATATAACAGTCCTCTATTTTTGCCACTCTTCCAAGCTACGTGTCAACCACTTTCAGTGACATTGGGCAGGTGCCTGACAACCATACCCAATCAGTAGACCTTACCCATGAGAGGGCAATTGGGTACAATGAAACTATTAAGAAGCTGTTGGATGGCTGAGGTAGCATGATAACACAAAACATTGTGAGTGTCCAATCTTATGCAACTAATTTTCGAACCAGTTAAGTCACTCATTCTTGCAAATTAGTTTTTCCATGCTAATGTGCAGTACAAACTGCAGGTTGGCTTTGTGGGCCATGTTCGTATTAGTGAGTGTAAATGTAGCTGTGCAGGTATTTACGAGTACAGTTGCTAGTCACTTGAATAGACAGATATCCTTGACATCAAGTGGACAGCCATTGTTATTACTGTGCCACTTACATTTATTTAAGTGAGAAGTGTTGGGTCTCAAAAGTAACAGCCACCTTTCATGGGTTTTCTAAAAAACAGTAACAATAATAACCTTTAAATAAGAACATAAGCTATGTAAGCCAGAAGTTTCAGAACTAATCCTGTACTTACTATTTTGTAAGGCAACTCTTCATTTCACTATTTTGCTTGCGGCATGCCCAAACCATGGACAACGTTCTGCCTTTGCCACACGCTGCAAATGCTAAAGGAAAGAAGATAGGAAATGAGATTTCAGGTCACTCACAGGAAAATAGAAACCTGCAAAGATAGTTCTCGAAAGTGTGAATGAAGCTATTATAAACGTAATTCTCTGTCTGTTTGAGGAATACAAAAAGGCCGATAGTTCCGTCAAAGGCTACACTTTCCGAAATGAACTCCTCGTTATTCATTTGCCTTTCGTCACTTGGAACCTGTTACCTTATTATAACTGTACTGGTAGTACGTATATACCATATTGACCATATCCTAACAGTTATCCATTAGAAACTGACGCACGTATCTATTCTCTGTACACGTATTAAATAATGTAAATAAATAATGTAAAGTATACTGTATATCATATATCGGTCCTCTATATCCGGTGACCTACGAGTATTAAGGTTTTCGTCTGCATCTTAATACTTTGTAATTTGCAGGGTCCCTAGAGACCCGGCGTAAAGTTAACTTAAATTTTAGTTACCTTCTACAAAATCTGCACATAGAATTTTGGATCGATCTCTCATAATCCTTGGTATCAATACATCTTTTTCGACTTTTCTTAAGCTCTCTCCTTGTGCCCATGGTGGAATTTCGCGTGCAGAAGTGGTCTCTTCAGTATTGCTAACATTATGTGTCGACATACTCGCCGCTAGAGACAGCATCCCTCCCATCAATCATTCTATTGTCTCTGACTTTGAGCGACCGAAGCATCCCTCCCATCAATCATTCTATTGTCTCTGACTTTGAGCGACCGAAGCGAAGTCAATACATAACGAAAACGAA